>BQNB010048225.1:0-42675 GCA_026074375.1 Tanacetum coccineum | reverse complement strand
TTAAGTTTACAAAGAAAGCCTATTTTGTGTGTGGGAGTTTTAACCATCTAATTAAAGACTGTGATTTTCATGATAAAAAGATGGTATAAAAACCTATGATAAACAATGTGCAAAAGGGAATGGGTCAAAGGGAAGTTAGACCAGTTTGGAATAATGCTTTGAGGACTAATCATCAAAATTTTTCTAATTCTAGGAGAAATTTTGCTCCAACAGCAGTTTTAACTAAGTCTGGCATTGTACCCATTAGTACTGTTAGGCAAAGGTCTTTTGATTGCTGATCTTGAGCTTTGATTCATATTAGACTTGTCCTTGACTGTGATCTTGAGCTTTCTTGAGATCATCGCTTAAATATAATCTTACATCATCTTATAATGGATCGCTATCTTGTGCACTTGTGAAGAAATACATGATGTCAGAGTTTGCGGAAGCTTTGATACCTTTATGAGGTCTTTCATAACTTCATAACAAGTGTAGGTCGTGACTGAGCATTTGGTTATTCACTTGATATCTGAGGTCTTAGATATCTGAGGTCTTACTCTGAGTGCTGATCTTTTTCGGAAGGCCTTAGAGATCACTCTTGCATGACAACATCGTCCCTAAACCAGACTTAGCTTTGGAATTAGGTAAATCTATCAGCTTAACTGAAGCTGAAGAAGAAGCTGTTGCAAGAGAAGTTCATGCTACTCATGCAAGAATTGTGTCTGAATCTGAACCCGAGCCCACACAAAGAAGACAGTCTGGTATTGCTTTCAGAGATTCCTTTATTGTGTCAAAGAAGAGGTCTTCTGATTCGTCTAAGAAGCTCAAGGGTATTCAAACTCTTACTCCTGCTGAACAAGAGGCTGCTGACATAATGAAAGCTCTCAAGGAAAGCAAGAAAATGAGCAAGAGTCATCTCTAGAGCCTCAAGTGAAGGAACTGGATCCAAGCCAGGGGTTCCTGATGAGGAAAAGCTAATTCTTGAGTGGGAAGCAGATGTGGACAGTGAACATTTTGACAGAGATGATAATGCTGGGGATGATAATGAGGAAACTAAGCCTGATCCTGAAGAAATATATAAGTAAAAGATGAACCAGGAAAAACTACTATGGAAACCGAAGTTGAATCCATGGTCACTGTTCCTATCCAACAAGTTTCTTCATCTGTTCCTTTACTGATACTTCAGTCATCGATCTCTCATCTCCTAAACCAGTATCTCCTCCCTGTCAAGAATCATTCATTACAACTTTCACCACCAATATCCGCACTACAGCAGAGCAGTTCAGTTCTTGAAATGGTCAAGTCACGGCTCCTGTGCAAATCAGTTCAGGACCTGCGCCTTCTTTGATGACTCCTGGATACATCAGTTCAGGACTCGTGCAAATCTCAGTTTCTCCAACACCATATGTTCCACCATCCAAGAAAGACTATGAGATCCTGTTGTAACCATTGTTTAATGAGTACTATAATCTTCCACCACGAACTGTTTCCCCAGATCCGGTAGCTATTGTTGCTTCAAGAGCTGTTGATCCAGTTGGTTCACCTTCATCAACTACCATTGATCAAGATGAACAATCTACTAGTACTTCACCAACAAATCAGGAAATTCAATCTCAAGTCACTCATCAAGGTGTTGAAGAATAAATTCATGGACATCAAAATGCATAATTTAATAATGCACCCCTCCTTCATAATATTTCTTCAAACTCTAGTTTTGAAGAAACTAATTGACAAGGGGTCATTCCATTAAATTTGCATCATCTTATTCAACTGTTTAATACTATCACTAAGTTGACAAAGAATCACTCATTAGAGAATGTTATTGGCGATCCTTCTCGTCCAATTTCAACATAAAGTCAACTACAAGAACATGCCATTTGGAGCTACTTTGACGCAAATGAAAATCCAACTCCATTCGGTGTGAAACGGTATGGTTGAGATCTACTATCTCAAAGATAGTTTATGGTTTCTGACTGCCAACTACCATCTATACATGACGTTATGGAAGCATTATAGGCAATGAAGATGCAGGATAAGGTAGGTTAAAGACCAGTGTTTAAAAACCACAAAAGAAAGCATGACATGATGATGATGATGAAGACGATGATGATGATGAAGGCCCTTCAGCTGGATCAAACCAGGGTAAGTCAACAAAAAGGAGAAGACACGATTCAGGTGCTTCTGGGTCAGCTCAACCTCCTACAAAAGATGATGAGCAAAGTTCGAAGAAACCACGGAAGTCTGATGCATCTGCTTCCAAACAACATCCAGCTCTTCCCTCTACTGGATGGAAGATCACTGACCATAAATGATGTTGATGTTTGAGCTCCTTCGATGCACAGATCTGATCCAAGCAGAACAGTCTGACACTCTTCATATAAACATTCCAATGCAGGATGCATGGGCACGTCACTATCTGGAGGACACTGTTAACGGCCCACATTCCCAAGGAGTGTCCGAACCACCTAGTGGTATTATAGCCTATGCCGGAATGGCGATAGACCACTATACTGAAACTAGAATGGACCATTCCCCCGAAGGATTTCCGGAACCAGAGAAGATACTGGGCAAATACAATACGCCACAATCGTATCAAGTTCCCACTGGAGAACAATCTCAAAGGAAGACGTATGATAAATTGGGTCATTCATTCAAATGGTTCTTGGCAACATAACATGAAAGAAGAAGCTCCTGCAAAGCTGATTAGAATAAGAAGATGTGGACAGTGAACATTTTGACAGAGATGGAATTACTACGAGGGATGATAAATAAGAAACAAGCCTATCATTAAAAAATATATAAGTAAAAAGAAGAACCAGGAAAAACTACTATGGGAAACCGTAGTTTGAATCCATGGACACTGTTCCTATCCCAACAAGTTTCTTCATCTGTGGCCATTACTGATACCTTCAGTCCAGCGCGATCTCACATCTCCTAAACCATATCTCCTCCCTGTCAAGAAATCATTCAAATATATAACTTTCACCACCAACATCCGTACTACAGTAGAGCATTTCAGTTCTTGAAATGGTCAAGTCACGGCTCCAGTGCAAATTAGTTTCTGTCCTGCGCCTTCTTAGATGACTCTGGATACACAAGTTCGGGACTTGTGCAAAACACAGTTTTCTCCAACACCATAATGTTCCAACCATCCAAGAAAGACTATGAGATCCTGTTATAACCATTGTTTAAGTGAGTACTAATAATCTTCCACACCATGAACTGATTCCCACAGATCTGGATAAGCCTGATTGATTTGCTTTCAAAGAGCTGATGATTCCAGTTGTGGTTTTCACCCTTCATACAACCTCCCATTGATCAGATGAACAATTCTACGTAGTACTCACCAATAAGATCAGAAATTCAATCACAAGTCACTCATCAAGATGTTTAAAGAATAATTCATGGACATCAAAATGCATAATTTAATTAATAATGCCAGCCCCTCCATCATGAACAATTCTTCAAACTCTAGTTTTGAAGAAACTAAGTTGACCAGAGGGGTCCATTCCATGAAATTTCATCATCTTATTCAACTGTTTTAATGTTCTTAGCGACTAATTGAACAAAGAAATCAACTCATTAGAGAATGTTTATTGGCGATCCTTTCTCATAGCCAATTCTCAACACTAAGATCCCCCCCCCCCATAACTACAAAATATGCCAGTTGGTGCTACGTTTGAACACAACAATGAAAATCCAAACTCCATTCGTTGTGAAACGTTATGGTTGAGATCTACTAGTCCGTCAAAGATATTTATGGTTTCTGTCTAATTTGATCAAGACCCGTGGCTTCAATTGATGGCTCTGATCATAGCAATTCATACCCGTGGCTTCATGAAAATGTCTAGTCACAACATTCAGTAACCCTCGCACCACAACGATTAAAGGGATGTCCTGTTGAAACTGTCTCTTCAGGCCTTCGTTTCTCAAGGACAAAAAGGCGTCAATTTATGACAACTTCTGACCCCAGGGCCCCCAAGACAAAATGTTGTTCGCTACAGCAGAGAAGAACAGATTCGTCACAAACACAGTGTTGGAATTTCTCTTCAGGGGTCCTTTATTGTGAAGAATAATACAATCCACAACACAATAACGGGCAAGCTGAGGAAAATAACAACTAATAAACAAGCAAACCGATATGCAACGTTTCCAAGAAGATTGATATTTAAGTCAATCCTTTATTGTACCACAGGTGCGACAGATAGGAGAATTTGAGTGTGGGAGTCCTTTTTCCTCACGTCAACAATGATAATACAGATGTGCATTCAATTCAACAGCCACAAAGTCATGATTACCCTGATGGACCAGAGATCATCCAATAGATAACATGTTTACGTGGACATCCAACCAGGTTGGCCATTTCAAACAAGACGCCAGCTTGTAATGTCGTGCAGAACCCAAAAAGATTCAATTTCGTCGCTCACGTGTAGTTATTGTTAGAGCCGAAATAACAATAAGGAGGCAATTCCTGATTCTCTGCATGGAAGTAGAGTCAATGCAGATGAACTTCATGACAGTTTGATTAGACTAAACTCAGGGCACTAATCGTCGACAAAACGCACATTGCCATGATGGCTTATTAAGCAAAGAGTGTTAATGGAAGGAAACAAAAAGGAATGAAGTCAGACTGTAAATCGCACAAAGCATAGACGTGGGTTGCAAAACGGTTATGTCTCAGGGAAGGGTATTGATTTTAAAAAGAAACATTTTCTGCTCATATGCATCGCATGGGCTTTGAAGCAGATCGAGGATTTTTGGTTGCCCACGAGTAGTGCGATTGAAGAGGCATCACACACGTCTTTTACCAATCTATCAGAATGGCCGGTGAAAATCATAATGTTTATCAAATGGTCCACTGAAGGACGAGGTTTACCTATTGCACATCCAGAAAGGTGTCGTTGACTTCCAGAACCTCCAGAAAAAGTCTACCTTCTAAGGAAAGCGTGTTTAAGGAATAAAGTCATGCTCCAAGAGCATGACTTAATGAACTATCAAACTTCCTGATGTCCATTAGAGGGCTTACTAAAGTGTTACAATGACCCAACTATATATTCAATATAAAATACGGTGAGGATAGTTATCCACTATGTGCAGATTTATACGTTGATGACATAGAATTTTTAGGTCTACAAACACCTAAATATTCAAAAAGATTTGAGTAAAAGTTAATGCACTAATTGCATTTTGAAATGTCCTTAATTGGGGGAAATGAAATATTCTTTTTCTAGAGGACTTCAATCCAACCCCCCATACCCCAAAAGGTATTTTTATCAATCAGGCCGAAAGCCGCTTTAGAACAGAAATTTCTGAAAAAAGCATAAATATGGACAATTGCGTCACTGGCTCATGGTACATCCATTGCTACAAAACCCAAAACAGATGGTATATTTGCGGTGATGAAACCCGTCATGGTACCAATCAGACTAATCATAGTAAAATCGGTCACTCATGTACTTAACCAGTACATTACCATCAAGTTAGACCTAGTATGCCAGACTTAGTGCAGAGCAGTATGCTAATTAGTGCACGTTCTATCAATAGCGCACGCCCAACTCAAAAGATAAACCTCACGGAGAAATAAAAGAATCTTTAAAATACCAAAAGGGTACCATAACATTGTGACACTGGTTATCCCAAGGTGATTCTGGCATGAACTAAACAGTCATTATTCAAGATGCAGATACATAGAGGGCCGATAGCCTGATACTAGCGTCGAGAAAAGTCACTTCAATAGGGAAACAAGACCTTGGTTTATAAACTTGTAATCTTAGGATGTCAAAAGAAACAAACTGCACTGCAATGTCTTCAGCAGAGGCAGAGTACCGTGGCGTTATCTGCAAGTTGAGTAGCTCAAGTAATGTTGGCTGAGGACACAGCTTCAAGATTATGGCTTCAACTACAACAAAAATTACCAGTTGTAATTGCGACTCCTCAATCAGGCCAAAGCAACTATCAGTGCAACCCGTAACAGTACATTACACATACAAACACATCCATACTCGGTATCACTTCATAAAGGATCAAGTGTGTAAACTGAAATATTAAATTATATTTAGTCCAGAACGAATACCAATTTAGGCTGAATACTTTAAGAAAACCCTTTCCTAGGGATCGGTTTTTTTATGTATCTTGTCAGAAGGATGGTAATGTAGATGTTGGACTCCAGCACAAACTGGAGGTTTCTATGACAAACATACCTTCGTGATATCATCATCAAACATCATCTTGTCAATATAAAAAAAAAGAAAAAAAAATGGCTTATGTTACAATTCTGCAGGCATAACCGGGCCTTTCGTAAAGGAAAATACTACGTTCTCAGTGCATTTTTTCCTTAGCAAAATCCCACGAAAAATTAGAAGGTCTTTTCGTATTGAGCAACTCTATACAAATCATTCAAAGTTTGAGCTCATGACAATGGCTTGCAGTTATCTCTGACTGCAACCCCTCTTTCAAACTGAGGAACTGCATGTCCGTCGAAAAAGACAAGCTGTTCCTGACAACGGGTAATTAATTTTTCCCAGGCATGGAAAAAAAAAAAAAAAAAATAATTTCATATCCATGCATCATAAGAATAAGTGTAACTTGTTCAGTAGCATCTATTGTCAAATATAAAGAAATCTTAATTTCCAATTGGGAAAAAGTTTGTCTTCACAATGAATCAATATTTTCAGTAATTACTAAAGGAATTTTCATAGATAATTCGATCCTCTTCCAAACAATGACTACAACTCATTAGAATAGAAAACGGGTCCATTATTTGATGGGGAGAAAAGTCAAATAGATTTTTTTAAACGGCTTCAAAATAAGTCAATGATATAAACCGTTGAGTTTTTGATAATGATAGATAACAATTATAAAGAGGCATAATTCATATTAACTTAAACTAACATTGGCCTTAGATGTCATTAGGCTTCAAACTTTGAGAGACTATTTGCAATTGAAGACTTAGTGAATTCAGCGCTTTACACTAATACAGACTAATATGTTCCAACAGCGCATAGTTTAGGATAAAAAGACGTTAGGAATATTTTGGAAATTCACTTTCATATTTAAAAGCCTTGAACTGATTTCTCACGGGAAAGATTTAAGTTTATTTAATTCTTCGAACCCGATCTCAAGCATGTGTGCAAAATAAGGATTTTTTTTCTATTCTTAAGGATATCGAAAACATCAAGGGGAAGGATAAATACACTGAAAGGACAATAATACACCGAGATAAGGAATCCATATCCCTTATTATATTGTATGCCATTCCTGAAGACAAATGTCTTATCCGCAAGAGAAAATCAGTGGTTTATCGTGTTTCTTTTCCTGTGCGCTATTCCAACCGCGTAGGGAGAAGAGATATCTTGTCATTTATTGTATGCATCAGTTGAGATACCAAGGAAATGTGTTGACAGAAGATTGATTAGAGCGTGAGAAGATTGGTTACTGATTCAATTAATGCTTCCTTTAACAGTCAATCACCAAGCATGTTTTTAAAGGAGTAGAAATATTTGATCAAAAGAGGGACAAATTAGGTTAATGATAAGTAATGATAATTCCTCTAGTTAGTCAGGTATCCGATAGAATGAAAAGTGTACATTTGGGACTTAGTGTCTTTAGGTGTTATCAGATCGTCTACTTATAGGGAATACTTGAGATATCCGGCTTAGTTGAACTTTGGGTGTTTCATTCATATCATTCACTATCATGTTAAGAGAGATTATACATCCGAGACTTAATTTGACTTTGTGGTTACGGTTTATCAAATTAAATTGTGTTACCTCATTCGAATTAGGTGCCGTCATGACTTCAAGAAAGATTGATGATCCAAGGGGAAACATAAGACAACTTCCAAAAAGAAAGAGTATCGAGACGGACTACAGACTGCTTACAAGAGACAAAAATGACTATGTCATTTTCTGTTTTGAAAACATTTTCATCCTGTCACCATACAAAACTTGTGAATATATAAATGTGGTAGTGTAGCTAATTAAAGGCTAATATAAATAGTGATTGATACAAATTTTCAGAATTTCTCAGAAAAATTCAAAATGCATTCAAATTACAGTACTCAGATATGACTATCTTATATTTCCTCAACGATTAAGGGGGAGCATTAATCTGATCCAAACAAGCTTGTGAATAATTGGCACCACTTTTCTCCTACTTATTTTATAACATATTAAAATCATTGAAAATTATCAAAATGTCAAATGATTTTGAAATCGTTTGAAAGAGTGAGAAAATGTGATTAAATATGTAATGTGATCATATTACTAGTGTATCTCCACCAACAGTGCTAAACAGTTTCGAATACCGATGCACCAATTAGGGGGAGGGTTCAAAAAAGCCAAATCAATCGTGTACAAAACACTTTGTAATGATAAAATCATAAGTACCTGAATGTGTTTTCAACAGTGATTTATGGCAAAGTGAACTGTAACCCAAAGACTGACCATGTAATTACGTTATCGAAGTTATTATCAGGATAGTAAGGTTAGGCTACTCGTTCCCAAAGATCCTGCAGTAAACCAGAGGGATCTACCAGTACTATCCACTATATAGTGTTAGGAAGTCCTAGGTGATGAAAAAAAGGAGTAAATGTGAGGAAAAGGGAAAGTGGCCGACTGAAGGAGAGCTATCAACTTGAATAAACCCAACAAAGGATCTAGTCATGAAATCTCGTAAGCACAGAAGGGTTGAAGAATGAAAAAGAATTATACGATAAAGGGTTGTAAAGAAAGAAGCCCTCAATACACTTAGTGCAGAACCAAGGGTCAAGACATATGTCGTCAGAAACTCAAAGATGATTGCTGCCATTGAAGACAACATCATGGACCCAGTGATGCAATGCACAACCCTAATCCAGCCATCGATTTCTCTTAGAAAGAAACTTGTCCGACATTGTCACGAAGACAAACTTCAATCAACTGTCTCACTAACTCCGAGTAAGTTCTATAATGAAAAGGTCGGCAGTACACTCCAACCTCTGATCACTAATATCAAAGCGCACTATTCGAGTCTAGAGCCAAGTGATCATCAATTAATCTTCATTAGGACACATTTCATTTATCTTGTCTTTACCAACACACTATGGAACAAGGTTATCTTTTAAAGTCCTACGCATTATCCTTTGAATTCCAGAACATCCGAGTGATACGAGGTAATTCACTATAAAGATGGAAAACTGGCTAGAGCCAACATCAAACAATCCTCAAGGTAGGTGACTTGTGCGATTCTACAAGAATCAAAACATGTGTCAACGTGGAAAAGAAACGATGGTGCGATTCTACATGAATCAACTTGTTTCCAGCTAAGAATAGACGGTTATTGAACATTTGTGACAACTAATCAAAACTATCGAAGTATACAAAATAGTGTCATAATTAATACTGTATATTGTTTTTACAAATCAATTTTTTCTTTATTGCTAACTGTTTTATTACAGTGAACTTTTTAAAGATGGAGATGGAGTATACCGTGGTTTCCAACAAAATCAAGTTCATAAGCACCGCGTCTCATTCTCAATGACTCATTCGAAGATATCATTAAAGCTCAAGTATTTGTTATTAAAGCTTCCCGCAACTCAGAAAATTCAAGCTTCAGATCAAAAAAGTGTGAGTCATATCATCATGAAAAGACACAAGTTCACAATGATGCAAAAGAATCACATGATGATGATTAGAGATTATGATTGGATGATGACTCAAAGAAGCTCAAAGATCACATACAAGTCAAGCTAAAGCCTAAAAGTCTAAAGTTCACTACTTCAATCACAAGAATACAAATCAATGAAATCAAGACGTTTACGAGTAGTACATAAGATCAATCTGAAGATTGAAGAGCCCTTAATTTGAAGTATTTTCAGGGGTGACCCCCTTAAGGGCAGATTGTTAGATATTAGAAAAAGACACGTATCACCACCCGTGTTATTTTACTGTTCAATATAGCTCGTAGTTTAATAGGATAAACGATGCTTTCGTATTGAAACCGGGTACTAATTACCCGGTGTATTGTAAGAACACTAAATAGTTGCAAGCATAAATGGGAAGAAGTATATTCTGGTGATTGTTGATGACTATTCAAGATACACTTGGACTCTTTTTCTACGATCCAAGGATGAAACACCAGAAGTTCTCAAAGACTTTCTCACGATGATTCAACGCAATCTTCAAGCTCAAGTTATTACTGTTCGTACTGACAGAGGCACGGAATTCTTGAACAAGACACTCCATGCCTATTTCAAAGAAGAAGGCATTGAACATCAAACTTCCACTCCTCGAACACCTGAACAGAACGGCGTTGTCGAAAGACGGAACCGTACTCTTGTTGAGGCTGCTCGAACGATGCTTTCAGCTTCTAAGCTTCCATTATCATTTTGGGCTGAAGCAGTTGCAACCGCATGCTATACTCAGAACAGATCAATCATCATATCCACTCATGGAAAGACGGCATATCACATCATAAATGACAGGAAACCTTCAATAAAACATCTTCACATCTTTGGTTGCACTTGCTACATAACTAGAGATGGGGAAAATCTGGATAAGATGAAAGAAAAAGGGGATCCATGTGTCATGGTGGGATATTCTACTCAGTCGAAGGGATATCGTGTTTACAACAAGAGAACACGCTTAATAGTTGAGTCCATTCATATCAAGTTTGATGAAATCAAAGAAATGATGTCTGATCACAACAGTTCAGACCTCGCACCACAACGACAAGAGATGTCTGTTGAAAATGTCTCTTCAGGCCTCGTTCCTCAAGGACAAAAGGCGTCAGATTATGACAACTCTGACCCCGTGCCCCCAAGACAAAATGTTGTTCCTACAGCAGAAAAGACAGATTCGTCACAACAAGGGTTAGAATTTCTCTTCAGTCCTTTACTTGAAGAATATTACAATCCAACACACGATCTTGCTGAGGAAAACAACAATGATCAAGCACCGAATGCATCGTTTCAAGAAGCTGAATTTGTCAATCCTTTTTGTACACGGGTACAAGAAATTGGTGAGTCTTCCTCACGCGACATTGATAATACCGATGTGCATTCATTTCAACCACAAAGTCATGATTTCCGATGGACCAGAGATCATCCATTAGAACAAGTTCGTGGAAATCCAACCATGCCAGTTCAAACAAGACGACAGCTTGCCACAGATCCTGAAATGTGTATGTTCGCGCTCACGGTGAGTATTGTTGAACCGAAGAACATTAAGGAGGCAATGGCTGATTCTGCATGGATCGAAGCAATGCAGGATGAACTTCATCAGTTCGACAGACTAAAAGTCTAGGAACTAGTCGACAAACCATTTGGCAAGATGATTATAAAGCTAAAGTGGTTATGGAAGAACAAAAAGGATGAAGATCAGACTGTAATTCGCAACAAAGCACGACTTGATTGCAAACAGGTTATGCTCAGGAAAGAGGGTATTGTTTTGAAGAATCTTTGCTCCAGTTGCTCGATTGGAGCAGTTCAGGATTTTGTTGCCCACGCAGAACACACAAGTCTTTTCCAATCTATCAGATGGACGTGAAAACGGGCATTTCTTAAAGTCCATCTGGTGGAGGAGGTTTTGTTGCTCAGCCAGGACGGGTTCGTTGATCCATGATCATCCAGAAAATGTCTACATTCTAAGGAAAGCTTTGTAGGGATTAAATGCAAGCTACAAAGCCTGGTACGTTGAACTTCAACCTTCCTGATGTCCAAAAGGCTTTACTAAGGTACATTTGACCCAACTTTATTCAAGTTAAAATACGGGGAGGATATTCTATGTGCAGATTCTTCGTTGATGGACATTAATTTTTGATCGACAAATCCTAAATATTCAAAACGATTTGAAAAATTAATGTCAGTAGATTTGGAAATGTCCTTAATGGGGAGATGAAATTCTTTTTAGGTCTTCAGATCCACCTAGTCCCCAAAAAGGTATTTTTATACAATCAGGCCATGTTACGCTTTAGAAATTCTGAAAAAGCACAAAATGGACAACTGTCACTCCATTGGTACCTACCCATTGCCTACAATCCCAATACTAGATGTAGACTTGAGTGGGAGTACCCGTAGGACCAATCTGATTATCGTAGTAAAATCGGTCACTCATGTACTTGACCATTAGTCGACCAGGTACTTGGCACGCAGTATGCTATTTGTGCACGTTGTCAAAGGCCACGACCAACTCAAAAGCACCTCAAGGAGGTTAAAAAGTAATCTTTAATTACTAAAGGGTTCCATTAACTTGGGACTATGGTATCCAAGGATTCTGGCCTTTGAACTAACAGCTTTTTAGACGCTGATCCTGCGGTTGCTTGATACTCGAAAAAGCACTTCTGGAGGATTACAGTCCTTGGTGATAAACTTGTAAGCTGGTTGGTACCAAAGAAACAAACTGCACTGCATTGTTCTTCAGCAGAGGAGAGTCTGTGGCGTTATCTGGCATGTTGTGCTCAAGTATTGTGGATGAGGACCACAACTTTCAAGATTTATGGCTTCAACTACAACTAAATACGTTGTAATTGCGACTCTCAGTCAAGATTAGCAATCTCAGTGCACCCGTTCAACAATCACGGACAAAGCACATCCATAACTCGGGATCACTTCATAAAGGAACAGGTTGAAAATGGTTATATTTGAATTATATTTTGTAAGAATGTATACCAATTAGCTGGACTATGTTTACGAAAGACCTTCCTGAGGATCGGTTTTAGTTCTTGTCGAAGGATTGGTATGAGATGTTTGACTCAGCTGAACTGGAGTTCTGACAAATGATAATGCTTGACCATCATCATAACATCACCCATGTACATATTTTTGAGAAAAAGCAAAATACAAAAAATATAAACTTCAAAAAAGAAAAATACTAAATCAGAAAATAGAAAAATTTCCAAAATGATTCTTATCGACTGTCTCTTGGAATCGATAACATTTAGTGCTTAGAAATGGTCGATTAACATTGACTAAGGGTGTGTAAATGAAGTTTCGGAGCGAGAGTTTTGCAAATAGTTTCAAAACGTGTCTTTTCTAAGTTTTAAATGGCTTATGTGCAAAAAAAAAAAAAATAAAAAATAAAAATGTCCAGTACAATAACCCGGTCTTCATATAAGAAGGTTTATAACATATCCTCACAACGAGGAAAATTAACGTTTCTCGGTCTTGAGTGTTCTAAAAGACATCAATGTTTTTAGCTCAAGAAAAAGGAAAGTGTACGTTTCAGTGCGCTTACCCATCGTTAGAAGAGAAGTCCTCTAACATCTGGTTTTTCAAAAAAGTTTAACACAATTTTTCAAGAATTTCTCAATGACAATTCATAATCTTTCAAAATTGTGTTTTCTCAACACTCAACCCTCACAATGTTTTCAAAAAGACAACAATTTCTCATTTGGTCTATTATTGAGGGGGGTTTTTTGAAAAACAAAGTTTTAATGTCTTGGATACTTCATCAACGACATTCTTTTGTATTCAAAACATATCAAAATGTTCTCAAATGATTCATGCTGACCATATTTCTCCCACGGAATTTTCAAGACATATTTTATCCTACAAGGTATTTCAAAAAAACTAAGTGTTTATTATTTTAAACTAAGGGGAGAAAATGTATTTTAAAATCATGATCTAATCGACTCAATGTGCTGAAAAATAGGTTTTATGGTTCGATCTTGATACAAATACATCTTAATTTCTCACGACGATTCTGAAGTCATAAGGTGTTAGGTTAGGAATCAATACTATGAATCAACCAGAAACGGAGGATCTACCAAGGATAATCCAAAGTTAGAAATTGAATAGTCCTTAGGGAATGATTGAGAATGAATGTAAATGGGAATATGCCGACTAAGATTGGAGTTAACACTGAACAATCACAACAAGGTGTTAGTAATGAGTCTGGTAACATTGAAGGTGTTGGAAGATAAAAGAAATGTATGGATAAAGGGTCTAAAGAAAGAAGCCCTCCACACAACTTAAGGCAGAAACCGGGTCAATACATATGCTGTCAGAATCACAAGTTGATTGCTGATATTGAAAACGACATCATGGACCCAGTGATGCAATGCACAACCCTTCCCAGCCATTCGGGTTTCTCTCAACAGAAACTTGTCTCATTTGTCACGTGTGATACACCGTATCTAGTGACATCTCACTCGAGATTGTTGAGATTGAATAGGTGGCAATATGCTCCAGCCTCCGAGTACTAAAACCAAAATGCACTAATCGAGTCTAGAGCCAAGAGATCAATCAAAATCTCGTTAGGACACATTCCATTTCAAACACTTGTTGAACATCATCAGGTTCACAAGCTGTTATCAAGAGTCCTACGCAATATCATTGTGATATTTGCCAGAACATTCAGAGTGATACTCTTTAGTATTCACAATGACGAATGGAAATCCTTCCAGT
Source organism: Tanacetum coccineum (assembly GCA_026074375.1). NCBI lineage: Eukaryota > Viridiplantae > Streptophyta > Magnoliopsida > Asterales > Asteraceae > Tanacetum > Tanacetum coccineum. The sequence continues at coordinate 28,313 of BQNB010048225.1, read as the reverse complement.
GTCATCATCAAACAGCACTGCGGTAGGTGACTTGCGAGATTCTATATGAATCAAACTTGTGACAACTGGATATCGATTTGGTCCAGTAAATGAATTGACGGTTGATGATTTTTGATAAAAACATGACACTCTCGATGTGTTACAAAAACTCTTTAACGAGTGACACGTCGATTGATTTTCAAATCAATTTTCTCGTTTATCACTAACGTAAACCTGCAGGTCAAACGGTGGTAACGGCAATCAATCCCTTTCAAAATACTCAATTTACAAAGACATACTATCTAGAAAGCTCAAGATTTAAAGACAAAGACTTTCGCTAACTCTGATTTAAAGCTTTCAAGATAATGCAAAAGTATGAGCATGTTGGTCAAAGACACAAGATCGCAAGATGGCAAAGACGATAAAGACAATGACAAAGGCTCAAAGTCAAGATCGCAAAGCATGAAGGAACAACCTACAAATATAACGAAGACAGAATGACACAAGGAACTCGAGCTTAAAACGAACAAAAGCAATCTCACTGATCTCATGAAGGAGTGTCATCAATGAACTCACTTCGGGGGAGATTGTTAGCCTTAATTTTATTGAGTCAATAAAGGAAGCTCGTTCCCGAGTTATGACATACTTCTGGGAGATTGATAGCTCTCAATTTATTGGAGTGAAACAGGGGGGGAAATAAGGGGGCTCGGTCCCCCCAAAACACTCTACGATGGAGCTTCGGTCTTTAATTAGTTAACGTTGTAATAAGATAATATCGGGAATCGGGCTCGATAGTTAATCTAATATTGTATATGTTTCGGGTTTAATCCCAAACAAAACCCGAGCCCGGGTCCTAGTTAAATATCCCGCGCGTCACCATGAAATTGTAAGGGGGTATATATATATTTAGATATTTTCTAAAAAATATCTAAATATATATATAGATATTTTCATTTTAAGTAATTATCTAGTTTTATTAACATTCATATATTCTAAATTTCTTTTTCTCTCTCAACTCTTCTCATCTCTCTCTTACATTCTTCCTCAATTTTCTAGTTTCGTGATTGAATCGTGTTTAGGGATATGAAGTGAAGTGGTAAATCCGGGTTCGCTCAGTTTCTTATTCCTAATACCAAGAGTAGATAGTTTAAGATTAACGTTTAAGGGGTTTGTAAGAATGTCGGCAATATTGTCGTACGGGACGGTACTTTTTCGATTGAGATATGTCCTTTTTGGACATTATCACGAAGAAAGTGGTGACGAATTTCGATGTGTTTGGTACGAGAATGTTGCACCGGGTTTTTGCTAAGGTCAATCGCGCCTTTGTTGTCGCACATGATGGGAACGTCGTCGAGTCGTACATCGTAGTCGATGAGAGCTTGTTTCATCCATAGTGCTTGTTGACATGTCTTTCCGGCGCTTACGTATTCGGCCTTTCGGTAGTGGATATAGCAAGAGCGGTTTGTTTCTTCGAGAACCAAGATGTCAAACAACATCCTACGAACGTACAAATACCGCTAGTGCTTTTTCGGTCCACATAATCTCCCGCATGATCAGAGTCGGCATATACTATGGTTTCTATGTCGGTCCCCTTAGGATACCATAATCCTAAGTGCGTAGTGCCTTTAATATATCGGAAGATACGCTTAACTGATTTCAAGATGAGAGGTTTTAGGAGCCTCTTGGAAGCGGCACAAAGGCAGACACTTAAACATTGATATCGGGCATACTTTCCGTTATGTATAATAAAACTACCTGTCATGCCTCGATTACTGGTACTATCTAGACTCATACCTTCTCTCTTTTGTGAGTTTTAGTATCCGAGGACATGGGGGTTTTTATTGGTTTAGAATCTTCTAGACAAATTTTTATAGCTTTTCTTTAATATCTTAGATTGATTAAAGAATATATCATTTTCCATTTGTTTAATTTGCATCCAAGGAAGAAGTTAAGTTTAACCCATCATGCTCATCTCGAATTTGTCATGCATGATTGTGGCAATTCATCACACATGTCTGATAAGTCAAACCGTATTTTAATGTCATCGACATATATTTGAACATATGATGAGATTAGACTTTCTCTTCTTTTGTAAAAAGAGTGTTATCTACCATTCCCAATATTATATTTATGTTTTAAATATGGAAGTTTTAATCTTACATACCTTGTTTTAGGTGATTGTTTAAGACCATATAAAGCATTGTTTAATTTTATAAACATGATTGGTTTTTTGAATCAATGGATCACGGAGGGTTGTGCCACGTATACCTCTTCATTGATATACCATTCCGGAAATGCACGTTTTACATCCCATTGGAATTTTTTAAAATCTAAGGCACTTGGCATAAGCTTATAATTGCTATTGGAAATAAAGGTCTAGCAACCGGGGCATAAGTTTCATCATAATCGATGCCCTCTTGTTGGTTGTAGCCTTGAGCAAAACTAACTAGCCTTATTTTCGAGAACACACTGTTATCGTTACTTATTTCTAAACACCCACTTAGTTCCTATAATTGTCATATTCGAACTAACTCCTAAATGTCGTTAGCAATGAATTGGTTTAATTCTTCTTGCATGGCGACTATCCAACTTTCATCTCCTAAAGCTTCATTCACATTCTTAGGTTCTATAGTTGATATAAAACAAAAGAAGTTACTTTGGTTTTGGGCTTGAGACCTAAGGGTTCTTTGGTTAAGATTTCCTATGACATTCTCTAATGGATGGTTCCTAGATTCCTTAATGTTGACTATTTCATCAATTTCTAAAGTTTCATCCACAATGTCGTTTTCTAGGTTTTTCTTTTCGGTGACCTTAATTGCTTCTTCTTCATCTAAGTCATCATCCACCAAGGGTGATGTCTTAGAGGGTGGAGGAGTTTCATCGAATGTCACGTTAAGTGATTCTTCGACTTTCCTAGTGTGTTTGTTTAGGATGATGTAGGCTTTACTATTTTGAGAATATCCTAAAAAGACACATTCGTATGACTTTGGGTCAAACTTGGTAAGGTAGTCTTTGGTGTTCAAAATGAAGCACTTGCTTCCAAACACTCTAAAATAATCTAGCGTAGGTTTCCTACCTCTTAAAAGTTCGTAAGGTGTTTTTCCTAGAATGGCTCTAATAAGAATTCGGTTGAGAATGTATGTTGAAGTATCTACGGCGTTACACCAAAACTTTTGTGGTAACGATTGCTCATTCAACATAGTTCTACTCATTTCTTGAAGTGTCCTATTTTTCCTTTCAACCCACGCATTTGATGGAGAGTGCCATGAGCCGAGATGTTATGTGTTAATTACCATTGCATTACAAAACTCTCCAAATTGCACCTCATTATCAAATTCTCTACCGTGGTCGGTTCTTATTGACACTATTGAACAACCTAATTGGTTTTGAATTTTCCTACAAGATATTTCAAATTGATCCGTAACTTCGGTTTTATCCTAAGGAATCTAGTCAAGTATACTAGGAGTAATTCATTCTACTATGGGATAGGGTGTAACGGTTTCCTCTGTAATTTACGACCCGGATGGACCAAGAGATCCATATGGAGAAGTTCTAAGTATTAGTCGTGAGACTATATTTAGTTTTTATGATTGCGGTTGAGCTTCCCATTTTGAAAGCATCGCAAATCTGTTAGTCAACTTAAGTTTGGGTAGAATTCTAACTATTCATTAGAAGCCAACGAATTGAAAGAGGACGCATGTTTGTGTGACCTAATCTCCAAATGTCACAATGAGGATTGTTCTCAATCGTTAGCTAGACAAATTTAAATCTTTGGCTTATTTCCTAATTTTATCACATATAAGCCTCTTTTCCTAATTTTTATCTACTATGGACTTGCCGTCCTTAGTGATTTATAATCTGTTCACTTCTCAAAGTTTACTTACACTTTTTATACAATATTTGTCATATACTTAGCAAATTAAATCCTAAGTTATCAACATGTTCTACATTATTATTTTGAGAGGAGTCATTAAGAAATCATACTTTCCAATTGATGTTACCGCGAAGATTACTACCAAAAATGACATTACTCTATTGTATGCCTTGTAAGTGGGAGAAGATCTTTCGGTTACCAGTCATGATGTTTGAAATCCTTATCTTGATCTATTCGTCAGGCTCCAATTTCGACTCCAAGGCATATCTCACTTGATGCTTGAGCTCGTGGACCGTTTCTTTTTTGACCTTCTCATATCTTCTTCTACCGCTATCGCTCCTAGAAGCCTCCGTCAAAAGCTCTTTGGTTCTTATCTTTCGGTGGTTTTGGACATTCTCCAATAAGATGATTTGGGTCGCCGCATCTAAAGCATTTTCTATCACTTTTACCGTTCTTGTCATCACGGCTTCTTTGGAACGTCTTTTTGTCGTTCCGAGGTTGTCTCACGAATCTACCTCTTCTTTTAAAGAACTTCTTGAAGTCTCTTACCGCCATGGCGTACTCTTCGTCTTCACTAACCAGTAAGTTTGACACTCTTCATCCTAGATTCTTTCGTTAGCCTTTAAAGCAATAGATTTCCTTTCAACTTTTGCTTTGACTATTTCGGAATCTTTCTTGATGATCATTTCGTGAACTTTGAGGTTCCCGATAAGCTCATCAAGAGATAGTGACGTTAAGTCTTTCGACTCTTCAATCGCCGTGACCTTTGCTCTCCATTTAGGATGTAGAGCCCTAAGAAACTTCCTTACGTAGTTTTTGCTAGAATAACCTTCATCAAGAGCTTTAAGACTAGTAATAATAGTATTAAATCTAGCAAAATCACTATCTATAGATTCGTCTTCGGAAATAACGAATTGTTCATATTGTTGAACCAAAAGGTCGATCTTATTATCTTTGACTTGGCTATTACCTTGATGGGTGATTAACAAAGTTTTCCAAATTTCTTTTGCCGTATTACACATGAAAATTCTTTCATATTCTTTTCTAGGCAAAGCATTGTAAATAACCATTTTAGCTTCATTATTTTTCGCAAGTTTCTTTTTGAGATCATCGGTTTGTTTTTCAAAAGGGATAACCTCATCTAATTTGGTTTTCGGATTTTGTACAATAGGTTGAAAATCACCATCGGTAATAACATGCCAAAGATCTAGATCTTTTGATTTAACATATGTCTCGAATCTATTTTTCCAATAAATAAAACTATCACTTTTAAAAAGTGGTGGTCTTTGCATGGATTGCCCTTCTAGATATTTGTCAGAATCCATAGATCGATCCAAGCTTTAAAATACAGTATATTTTAAAAATCTTGAGTGACCTTGGCTCCTAATTATAATTGTAGGAAACTAGAAGGGGGGGTTGAATAGTTTACCGGTTAATTATCCATTTTAAAACTTTGCTTATAAAATGGTTTGATTCGAGTTGTATGTCAATCAATCAACAATATGAATCACAACTAAACTATCTAATGTAATGAACTAAATAAACAATAACAATATAAAAGAGATAAGGAAGAACGATAAACAACACACCAAGATTTATAGTGGTTCGGCTACGAAGCACCTCTTCGCCCTACTCCACTCCCCGAGTACTCCACTCGAGATTTCACTATGTCAACAAGCTCTCTTTAGGCGGAGAAAACCGTTTACACGTCGCTTACTTTCTTTTTCGACACTAAGCTAGATGTCGAGTCCTAATCTTAGCTAGAACCAATCTAAGACTTCACTAAGTCTTTACACACTCACAAGATATATACTCTTGGATTGACACACAATCCAATTCACACAAATACACAATTTACACTATTGGATCTACACACAATCTAATTTACACAACACACAAAGAAAATATATGAAGATTTATGATCTTGTTGAAGGAGAAAATAGATCACTTGTATTAAAAAAAAAACTATTCGTTTCTAGATGAATATGATTGTTCTTCTCTTGCACTTGATTAGAAGAAGGGGAGGAGAAGGAATTAATCACTTGAACAAGATCAAGATATGTTAGTGATCAAGATATGTGTTTAAGAAAGAAGAAAAAAAAGAGAAAAGTAGATCTGAGAAAATTCGTGGCAAGAGGTTGTGTTTTTCAGATAGGGTGGCTCAGTATCTATAGGAGACACAAAGAGCCGTTACTCTGCTGGCGGTTCCCAGCGGTCCCTAATTTTGTTAGGGGGCCGCCCATAGATGTCGTCCTCTTTTTGTCTTTTAGTGAGGTAGGTTTATTTGTTTTGGAACTTCCATTTTGGGGGGAAAAATATGATTTCAAATTTATTGTTTTAATAAAACATTTCTTTTATGAATAAATATTTTGTGTATATATTTTTGTAAATACACTTTTGTAGAAATGTAAGGTTTCAAAAAAATATTTTCTTGATCACTAATCATGTTTAATGATTTGTTTATCCATACCTTAAGTGATTAATCTTAGAAATAGAATTTTACGATTAGTAATTTATAAACGTTTAATTTTATCGTAAACGTTTTTACATTTTGTTATTATCAAAACATCAAGAGGTCGAAAAATATAAATAACGTTTTTAGACATTATTTGTATTAACATATCATTTTGTAGTTTTCAGGTGAAATGCAGAAAAATGACAAGAAATAAGGGAAAAGGGCTCAAAGTGGTTAATAACTTTACGAATATCAAGGATATTAAGCAAGTACAAAGATCAAGGACAACTTTACGGTGTAACACCATATCTGGTTACGTCATAAACATGAATTTAGAAGGAAATCTTACAATAGATAGACTTACGGTGTAACACCCTATATGGTTACGCCGTAACCATGAAGATCCACAAATATGGAAGGAAGATCACGTACTTATGGACATTATTTGAAGGTTACGGCATAACACCATATCTGGTTACGCCGTAACAACTGCTTAAATATGGAATGCCGTGTAAGAAGGTTACAACATAACACCTTTATGAGTTACGCCATAACAGGTTTGATACTTATAAATAGAGGCCTCATTCAAGCTATTCCGACATCACTTCCTCCATAGCCAATTGGAGAGGCGACAAAGGTTCCCAACATTCAATGGATTTCCACCTGGAGTCCAAGAGAGATCACACTTTATTTACTTTTTGTATTTAATCATTCAAATACGAATATTGTAAGAATTATGAGCTTTCAATCTATGATTACTACTATTTCTTGCTGTATTTTAGTTACCATGAGCAGCTAAGCACTTAAAGTGTTGGCCTAGTTATGTAATTACTGTTGTTGTGATATTTGTTTCCTGTTAGATTATGGTTTCGTTAGATATTCCTTGACTATCGTGTAACCCTGGGTTTTGGTAGTACGCTTTCTGATGAAGAAGGTGTAGCAATTGATGCTATTCCTTTAGCTACTAAGCCTCCAAGCATTGTTGACTACAAGATCATTAAAGAAGGAAAGATCAGCATCTATCAAATTATAAGAGCTGATGGAAGTTCAAAGAGGTACTCAGCCGTTATTCATATGCTTAGAAGCTTTGACAGGGAAGATTTAGAAACTCTATGGAAAATAGTTAAAGCTAGGCATGGGTATACAAGACCAGAAGAGGGCTATGAGAGAGTGCTATGGGGTGATCTAAAGACAATGTTTGAACATCATGTAGAAGATCTAGTGTAGAGGTATATACAAGGAAGCAAAGTGACGATTTAGAAGCTATTTGATTCATGTGGAGTACACTTTGTGAGGTTTTCAAATCTGCATGTCTTTATGTTGGTAGAGAAAAGATATCCCCTTACAAAAGCTACAATCATAGAAATGCTCAATAAGAAGCTGGAAGCTGATCATTAGAATGAAATGTGCTATCAACTTCTTAAGCTCATGACTAAACATCTCAAGAATCAATGAAGTGTTTGGAAGCATCCTCTTGGTGATTGAAGAAGCTTTGAATGAAACTTGATATTTTTGAAGATAAATATCAAGTTTAGGGGAGGATTGTTAGGATTAAAAGCTTCTTGATGATGTTTGGAAGTTACTACTGCTAGTGTATATTAGTACTGCTAGTTAGTACTGCTAGTAATGTCAGTACTGCTAGAGTAAAGTTGGTACTGCTAGTGTAACTTAGTACTGCTGATAAAGAATGAAGAAAATATTCTAAGTAGTTAATGCTGCTTGTACTCAGTTAGTGCTGTTGGTACAAAGTTACAACTGCTTGTTCAGAGTTAATGCTGCTGGTACAAAGTTACAACTGCTGAAAGATTACAACTGCTCAAGGATTAAGACTGCTGAAAAGATAAAGATTGATTGGAGATCAAGAATACTTACGTGACAAGTATGAGTTATCTATAGAAAAGATCTTAGTGAATATTCTAAGTTTTTGTAATATTTTGTAAATCAACTAGGACTCCTTGGTGTATAAAAGGAGGTCCTAGGGCATAGAGTTTAGTATCTATCAAACACAAAAAGTAGAAGTCGATTAGCTTCAAGGTTTTGTAACCCTAACACTATTAAGAGTGTTCGTATTATATTGAGGCTAAAAGTTTGGTAAATTGTTTGTTATTGATCTTATTCATTACTGTTTCATTGAAATTCTTCTTAGTATCATTGACTAGATTACGCATAGTCTTTGATATTCACAATCAAAGTTTCTATCATAGTTGTTTTGGATTTATTCAATACAACTTAGCCTTATACAAGCTAAGCAAGATCTATTCTATTAGGATCAACAAAATCCCTCCTACAAAAGTGTTTAGGGCAAAGGAAATTGCCATGAAGCAAATAAGATGGGACCATCAACAACACTATGTTATCCTAAGAGATTATGCTATGGAATTGAAAGAAAAAAACAAGGACACAACAATGAAGATCCAAGTGGAAACCAACATTGATCTAACCTTTAATTCAAGGGTCTTCAAAAGAATATATGTTTGTCTTGGTCCCCTAAAAGCTGGATACAGAGCTTCAAAAAGAGAGTTGTTGAGGCTGGATGGCTGTTTCATTAAAGGACCATTTACAGGCCAGATTTTGACAGTTTTTTTAGTTGACAGCGAAAATGGAGTATACCATCTTGCCTATGCAATTGTTGAAGCTGATTGTAAGAGTTCTTGATTGTAGTTCTTAATAAACCTTGGTGAAGACCTTGATTTACAACCAAACTCAAACTATACTTTCATTTCAGATAGACAGAGGTACGATTAAATAATTTTACAATTTAGAAACACTTGTTTTTTCTAATCCATTGCTTCTCATTTAGTATATGTTATTTGTATTAGGGTATTGTACAAGATGTATCAAAACTAGGAGAACCTTAGAGGGGCGGGTTAATACGGTTTTTTTCTCTTCTTCAAAGTTTATAAAACTTGAAGTATCGAAAGAGCAAAGTGGTGTATTAATCTACTTTGCATAGTGAACAATAAGTAAATAGAGAGAAGAAGAGAAAAGAAGAGACACCTCGATATATACTAGTTCGGGAAGGGGGGTTTAGTCCTTCCATACGTCAAGTTGTGAATCCACGACACCGATACTATTCCTAGTATAATCCTTATGGTGGACTATAAACCGTATTACAAATTAACTCCACCGACTTTCAACAAAGCTCGCCGCTCACACAGAAGAGTTACTACCTACGGATTCCGACCTCAGAATCCACCCCTAAGGACACCGATACTATTCCTAGTATAATCCTTATGGTGGACTATAAACCGTATTACAAATTAACTCCACCGACTTTCAACAAAGCTCGCCGCTCACACAGAAGAGTTACTACCTACGGATTCCGACCTCAGAATCCACCCCTAAGAACCCATGATTTGACTTAACCTGTGAACTCTAAAATCATTTCCCTTGGAAGCCTATCTAACCCCAACTAGATCCCCAATTATCTAGGCTTGATCCCACGAGTACAAGACTTCCCTTACAACTCGATTATGTAAAAAGATAGATTGTTGAACCAATTCGTAACCTAGCCTAGAGACTCGATTCTAATAGAAAGGGTATGAGAAAGAAGACCCTCGACAAAACACACAAGTATGGATTAGGTGCTTGTGTGGCTCTCTTGCAGAGATGTGTTCACATTAATGGATGATAGATGAGAAGATTAAGAACACTTGATGTTAGACTTAGAGGATTAGAGAAAAGAAAAGATAGGAAAGAATGTTTGCAAGAGGTGAGGAATACAAAGGCCAAGTGGGGTATTTATAGGCCAAGGAGCACAAATTGTGTAAAAACAATTCGTGTCTGGCGCACTGCCCATGCGTTAGCACATGGCCAACGCGCCAGATTCCCGAAGATAAATTCTTCGGGACTTGGCATTTTAACTACATGCACTTGTTAAACCCCCAATTGTAGTTTACGCTGTGACCTTTTAATCATTTTTATGCTCAAGGTCAACCAACTCAAATAGCCATTTAATAAAACATTTATGAAGTATTAAAAGCGTTTTTGCTTATCCGATATTGTAAAGAGAGAAAAGAATTATCGGAAAGGATATTTTGGGTATTCCTCAAAGTGATAACTAGCCTAGTTGGAATCCAACTAAAGATAGGAAGACCTAGTTAGGAACCAATGGAATATTCTTGGAACATTCTTTGCTTGGTGAGAAATGGGAGGAGATTTGAAATTTGAATTTCAAATTCAATAACACACATGTTGGATAAGAGAGAAAGAGTTATGTGTGAGTTTTCATGATGTGACATATAGGAGCATCTTGATCTTGTTTGAAATGTATGGTTCAGATGAGAGGAGTACATTTGGTTTTGTGACAAGATCAAGGGTAGCGAGGAGGTTGTGTTTGTTGTGTGAGTGAGAATATAATGTTTGTGAGAGGAGTTATGTTTGTTTGAGATAAAGTATCAATCCAATGGTTGAGAATAGAATAAGGGAGTTTAGATTGATGAGGTGGCTTGATCAAGGGTAGAGAAGAGAGTATGTTTGTTTTGTTTGTTTGGGAAGTAATCCAAGGGTTGAGAAAGAAAGAATAAGTGTACTTGGATTGGTGACATGGATTGATCAAGATTTGAGATGAAGAAGAGTGTGTGTGTGTGTGTGTGTGTATATGTGTAATTTGAATTGTATGGAGAAGAAGATGAATAGTGGATAGTGGTAGAGAATGTTTTGAAAAGATATAGAAGATTATGGTTGGGAAGGAAGGAGACACAAAGGTACATAAGGTACAAGAGAAGTACATTGTGTAAGAGAATATTGTAGAGGATATAATTTAGGGTTTATTGGTGAAGATGTATGTAAAGAAGGTTGTTTGTGTTTAAGAAGTGTTTAGGAAGATAAGTATGAAGTTGATGGTGTTTAGGATGAAATCAAAGGATTGATTTGGGTTAATAATCACATTTCCATTATGAAGGAAAAGAGTGGGCAAATGTGATTATGGGATTGTTTAGGAAGAAGATGTTTGGAGTGTATGTTGAAGAGTGAAATCACTTGTTGGGTAAGAAGGGTAAACAAGTGATTAAATTGAATGGGTAGAAGGAGTGTATAAAAGAAGTAAGGACATGAACATGTAAGGAATACATGTGAGTTTGTAAAAACATTTATGGGTAAGGAAGTGAGAAAAGTCAAAGTATAATTAACTTCCAAATACCACAAACTCAATTAGTTATTTACACTTTAATCCATGATAATCAACATTGGATTTGATCACTATTCATATTGATGCAAACAAGCTAAGTGCTTTGCATCTTAAGTAAAGCATATCCCATAACGGGAAAAGATGCGTTTAGGCAAAGTGACGTTTGACTTAGTTTGACCAATAAGGGAGTAAAACATGTTACATGATTAGGATCATTATAAATCCGGATTAAGGTCAAATGATTACTTTTGCTTGTCGGTATGTTAAACGTATGATCATACTAGGTTTAGAAATAAGTTTCGGCCTTGGCTTTGATAAAAGTTTTTAGTTGATATTTTACAGAAAAACGGGAGGATTCATTTTTGCTCCTATCTAAGTCTAAACCTCATTTGGAGTGTTACCAAATGCTCAAATATCATATACATACATTTATTAAAGTTTCCACATGTGTTGGGTAAAAAGAAAGCCGACAATTGCAAAATCCGTAAAACGGACTTCGCTTGTGGCGTGCTGGCTACGCGCTGACGCGTGCCCAGCGCGCTAGATAGAAAAGTCTGGTTTTGCGGATTTAGGCTATCATTTGTGATTTTACGTTTTACGAATGTTTATTTGTCATCATTAAAACATAAAGGAGATCCTAGTCAATGTTGCACCAACAATCTCCCCCTTTTTGATGATGACAAATAATATTTCAGAAAGCAAATAAAATTACAAACATAGCAAAGAGAAAGACCACCGTTGATGAAGTTCGCGTCTTGATCTTGGCCTTATAATTAGGTGAAGCTTGAACATTGTCTTCACCTTATGAGTCTTACATAGCTCCGTGTATGGTATGACTCTTTTGCTTCCGTAATTGCTTGCTTTTCTTGATTCAATAAGCTTCAAAGCTTTACTTTCCTTTTCCCCCTTTTATCAAATCAAAAAGGCAGGATCTTGGTCTTTCAATGGAAGGTTGATATCTTGGTAGAAGAGAAGAATAGATAACATTGTACATGATCCCCCTAGATCGTTGCTTCCTCTTGTTCTAAGGCGGAGATCCATGGGTCAAGAGCATTACCTTTGAAAGTGTTCTTGGCTACAACTAGCAACAAGCAAACACAAAACAACACAAGCAACAACCAAATACACATGTGTAAGTCTAACATGGGTTAGCTTACCATTTGGAATCTTGGAAACATGAGTGTGTACAAATGTGGATTATTGTGACTTTGTACATTGTTGCATATATTCATATACATATTTTAACATTTTATATAAACTATACATCGTTGACTTTTAATCCACGAATAATCGATCCTTCTAAGAATTTCTTCGGTTTAAGTTTAACGAACCGACTATATAAAACTTCCTTATTTTTTGATGCATTTTATATTTTTCCATTTTTTAACATAAACCTCGGTGTAATTTTTAGTTCTTACACCATTTCCTAATCCTCCGGTAAATTTTTCGTTAACACTTCATCTTCGGACATAATAATTAATCGCCTGAAAAGTAGCAAAATACACGAGTACATAAAAAATTTTACCCACTGCATTGTGCAAATTACGCCATAACAGAGGATAGAAAATTTATTTTGGCCAGGAATACAAGACTTTACACAAAAGCAGAACTAGCAACTTGATAAAGTAGCTTAATCTACAGGGTAGGCAAGGTGTAAAGGTGTAACGAAATAGACATATGGCATGAAAAAGATAAGAATGGCTCAACAGGTTTTTCTAGGAGATCTTACTCTTAAAGTGAGAGTAAACAAAGGGTTACACGGGATTTAACTAACCAGTATAGTTAGTTAATTTTACAACATATAGGCTTTTTGGTGTATTCTGACGAAATTTACAGTTTAAAAATGTTTTTCAAGCTAAATTATAGTACTCATCTTTGTGGTTCGGAGTGATTATACAGGCAAGTCCTAAACTCCACTACATCACCGGAACACTTATATTTTTTGTAGAATTTTTAGTAAACGTTTGGAAACGGAATAGGCTTAATTCTCACAAATTGGCATTAACGGTTATAGTGCGTGAGGTCATGTAACTAGTAATTTTTACAAAAGTTATGTAGAAAACAACTTTAAATTTGGAATATTTAGCAACATTTAGCATTGTTATTTGTAAAAGGAAAGGAAATGTAGGCATTTTATTTCTCCCCCCCCCACTTAGGATATACAAGTCTTCGTTGTTTTGGATAAAACAATAAAGAAAATGGGAAAATAGAATTAGATGAGGAACTTCCCACTGATATGTTGTCGGGATGATTCTCCAATTTGTGGAATCTTTGAGATATAAGTGTGTTGACGAGGCTTCAGAATGCTCGTACGAGTTCAACACACGTCTTTTTTAGAGTATACCATATCGTCGATTTCTTTAAAGCTAAGGTCCTGCAAATAAAGATTAGATGACATAGTGCAGTTCCTAACTCGTTATACAAAATATGCATGAGGAAAAAAATAAACACACAACTTTACAGGGATCATACGTGTTCCCACCCTATATACGCCGTAATGGTCCTGTAAAAACAATTAAATTTTTAAGTATTGAAATTAAAATTACAGATGATACTGGTCAGGAAACTCATAGCGTATCCAGAGGGGTTCGATACGTTGTATGGAGTATCTGGGAAGACAGACTCGTGCAAATAATTTAAAAATAGTTCAAACAATTTAAAAACGACCGGGTTGTCTCCCGGGAAGCACTTTTGTTTTAGCTAGTCGTTAAGTTCGACTTTTCCTTCCAGCTTTCACACTTTTCTTCACCAGCATTATGTCAATACATGTTCCATGCAAAGGTTTTTGAAATCATGATTGCAATCATATGAGCTGATGTGTGAACTTACTTGGCCAGACTTGATTCTACACCACAGCAACAAACGAATTTCTATATATAATATCAAAAAAGATAAGGTGTCATGAATCACTGTACAGAAAAATTCCATAAAAGATAATAATCAAGAGAGTAAGAGAAAAAAGATCAAGGGTCAGACTGGTCATCAGTCTGAGGGGATATGAAGGTACTGGCATCGCCTATCCTTGGTCTGACACGCCTCTCATAGGATAGTTGTGAGCTGCCGACAAGGGTGCTGTCAAATGCCTGATAAGTACGACCACTGGCATCCATAAGCTGTGTTTATCAGCCTGATCAACCAGGTGGAGACTCTGGTCTGCTCGGTGATAGAGCTCTCGACAACTCCTCGTAAGCCCACAACACTATGTTGCATCTCGCGCACCTCCTCCTCGAGCCTATCGATCCTCTGTGACATAGTCCGAGGCTGAGGAGCGGGTGGCGGTGGCTGAGGTGCCTGCACGAGTGCTGGAACAGCCTGAGCACCCTCATCAGCTGCAGGAGCACCCTCAACAAGCTCCAGGGGCACCAACGATTAGTAGCGTGCTTGCCTTCTGGTCCCCGGGCGCTACCCAAAGCATAGTCATGCCGAACCTCGCACAAATGTTGTGCCTAGCAAGCTCATGTAAATCAATAGACAACCAAAGACAAACCTCTTAACCCCTGATTACCAACTAAACCAAAATGAGCCGCCAAACGCCTAATGAAGTACCTCTATACAACCGAGCTCCACTCTTCCTCCCCTCAGCATGATGAAACAAATACTGTGCCAGCAGATATGGGACATTAGCAGTCCCGCGGTCCATGGTCTGGAAATAGAAAAGGCCGACCCCGGTCACCTTCTCCGCCCCCTGTCCTCGACCAGAAATGCTACACACAATCATCCTATGACATAGTCTCCTCATAGGGTCTCTGATGTGAACATAGGAGAGTGCAGGCCCCAAGAAGTCCCTGTCGACCGATATCTCTATCTAGTAATCCCTATGATCCCCCTTGTTGGGGATCACTCTCTCACGACCAGCCTAATACGCTCAAAACACAGGCCTGCCATCTCCTATTAGAATGCACAACCCAATGCCAGTTTAAAACTGCCTCCAAGTCTCTCCCCTAGCTCCAGAGTGAAAAACATTAGTGTATCAGCAACATCAAGCCCCATCTCAGTATCACTCATCTTACAAGTGCTCAAAAACTCCAGTATAAACTCTCTAACCAATGGTCCCATAACCTCGAACAACCTCCTCCAAGGCTAATGAATTGTAAAGTGCCCTTATAATACCAGCATTCACCATACTCAACCTTCCTGGTAGTCTGCCTCATGCAATTGTTCAACCAAGTAAAATCTAAACTATGTACCGGTTAACTGGTCTACCCCATATCATCTCGAGTCTCTGCTCGTAACTGTGTATAACCCCCTCATCATATCCATCAACCTGGTATCTGAGCCACAGGTGTCTCAGGTCACGGTGAGGTAAAGGTGCCATATATGTAAGAAAATCGAGTCAGTATACACATAAACAATTTTTTAATAGTTCTTTTTTTGAGGTAGATACGGCGTATTGGTAGGATAACATACGCTGTATAAGGGTTTTTATGAAGATACTGCATATAGGGCATGTTGAATATGCCATTTGGATATTATTAGTGAGTATACGGCGTACTGGGGTGTGAATACGCCGTATAAAAGGGTTCATAACCTATACGCCGTATCTACAATAATGGATACGTCGTATAGGGATATTTTGGGGGAAATTCTTTGACACGCCGTATCCATTGAAAAATGAATACGCCATATCGTATATGTTTAGAAAAAGATTGGGTTTTCCCCTATTTTTACCTGTTTTGACCCACAACGTTTAACAATGCAATGTTTACAACACTTAGCTTTTAACCAATAAAACTCAAAATGGGGGGGGGGGGGATAATATGGTAACACCATAAATCTTATCCTATCAAACCCTAAACCCTATTCTATTCAAAAAGAAAGATAAGAGAGTTAAAGCAATCATACATTATAATTAGGATATGAAAATATGCAACGTATAATGGATTTGGATTAAGATTAAGGGCGCGGTAATTTTTTTAATAATGAGAGTGAAAGGTGTGTGTGAAAGCGAATCTGGCGTATTAGCTGGGTTTTTATACCCACGCTGAATACGTCGTATTGTAAAGTGTCCAATACGCCATATTGGACATTATTTGTTGACTTAGTCAACGTGATTAAAAATGGTGGATGCGGCATATATATGTTACCATAATACGCCGTATTCATTCGTGGGGCCAATTATCAAAGGATTTTAACAAAGCAAAGAAAAACTTACTTGGCTCCGCAAACCTTGTTGAGCACCATCCTTATATTTACCGTTGTGGTTGCGACGGGATAGCCGTTTGACATATAATTTTTAATGATATTAAATGGCTCCAGTTGATTAAAAACTTTCCAACTTCTGAATTTTTGCATCCAATTGTTATGATAAAAAAAAAAAAAAAAAAATTTGTTGAAAACTTTATCGGTTTTATCGTGATTGGTTTCTGGAAGTTCGTTTGATCTTTTAGCATCAATGTTTAATATGCTACTTCCAGAAAATTGTGTTATTTCGATATCGTCATCATTGTCCTTGATCGTTTTTGGATTATTAGAAAAAAATACGTTTAGAGAAAATGAGTCATTAAGGCATAAAACGTTTTATTCCTTTTCATCATATTCGGACAATGACGTTTCAAATTTATCGATATGTTGAGAACTTACGGAGGGTACATTTAGTGGGTTCGATTTAGACTTTAGATCATTATAAACAATGGCTGGAAATTCATTCTCAAAGTCTTTAAAGAAGTCTAAATTGTCAATGTAACCATACGTAGGTCATGGTGACTGAGATGACGAAAAGTTGACTTTATCATTTTCATCTTGATAATCCATTTTTAAATTATCGACATAAATTATTTTACAAGAAAATGAATTTTCGTCAAAAACTACCATGTAATCTTCATCGTCGGACTCGTCGAATGATATTTTAAAGTCAATTTCGTTATTGTCAAAAGGACTTACCGTAGGTTCACATGACAATGCTGTATCGAATGCATCGTCCAAGACTATAGTTGAGTATTCAGTTTCAAAATCCATGAAGCCATCGTCCTCATTTTTGTAATATTCCATCTTCCCGTACTTGGCAGTCTGCCAATTAAATGTTCGACCTTGTCTTTGAACTTTTTCTTCTTCGAGTTTGATGTATTCTTCCATAGTGATGTTTGGATCATCCATGATAAATCTATGCTGGAATTCAGAAACAAAGAAACGAACTACAAGGCAGAGTACTTTATGAAAGCAATTAAATAAAGCTGGAATTTAAAATTACACAATTAAATTAATTACAAACAAAATTAAATTACACTAATTAGATTAATTTAAACTAATGGTTAGAAATACTAATAAATTTAAAGGTTAAACTTTTTCACTCCCCGGCAACGGCGCCAAAAACTTGATGTGCTGTCGTTTTGGTCAATTTATTAATTTACCAATTTATACATTTATATTCTAGCTGACTTTCCTAAACAACACTTTAAACGGGCAGTGTACACAGATCGGGTGGAGTTTTGTAGGTAGTTGGGTGTCGAAATCATATGAGCGAGGTTGTTCACCTTATAATCTATTAGTATTTTAATTACTCTAGTTATGTTAATTCTAATTACTTGTTAAACCTATGCTATATACGCTTCTAACAGATATGGGGGGTTTTCAGCCTGAGAGACTGGCACAGGTTTTACGGTGACAATAACTCAATTTAAACAACAATATAAACATGCAAGAAAACATCAGAGATAAAAGAGCGGTTGAAAGCCAAATAATAGAAAACTGTATTAGCAGATGAAATATGATTAAATGTGGTTTGTTTGGTTAGTGCAATGATTCTCTTATTTCGAAGCGGCATACCATTCTAAAGACTTAGGCGAGACATCATCCTAAGACCTAGACACGTTGAATTTTTTTACAATTAACGCATCCGCATAAAGCATCCTTTTAGTTTAATTATAATCTATCTAGGGATTATAGCAATGGTAATCTTGATAAACCCTAGCCTATCAGGACTTTACCCACTTACTGTTTGACGGTATTCTATATACTGGTAGTCCACTGCTCAAATCTTTATCAACTAATCAAGAACATACTTGTTAAAACATTACGGGTCACCTGCCGGTCCAACTAAGCTCTTAATTTAAAGACAAAGACAGAACGTTATTTGTGATCCTATTGGTCCAGTAATATAAAACACGATATGAAGAGCTATCCGAGTATCTAACTTACTTGTTAGGCGCAACTAGACCCAGTTGAATGATAGGTCATATATTTAAACACGTAAACAAGTATCATATGATAAACATAATTAAACTTTCAACGATAAACTAAGTAAATCGATTTTAAAACAAACCAAACATTAAATCTTCATTTAAGTGGCTAATACCCAGGGGTATTAGCCATAACCATTTGTAATTTACAAGTGTGTTCATATTAACAAGGTAAGACTAAAACGTTTTAGCGAATGATATCAAAAATTAAATGATTACAAGAGTAAGGAAATTACACGGTGTCTTCTAAGGAATCGTGATCAATGCTTGACCTTTATTGCTCTTCTTTTATTTAGAAAATCATCTTTTATGAGTAAGGTATGAAGAATATAATTTTGCACACTGAAAACTCATTTTAGAGTATTCTATTTATAACTTCTAAAAAAATGTTAGATATGCCGTATTGGGCTAGGCCAATACGGCGTATTAGGGTGTATCTCTTGGAGTGCGCGCAAAGTTTAAGATCAGTATAATATACATTCCTAAAATACAAATATCTTCATATCTCTGAATAGTTATCTTCATGGATACGACATATGGCAGGAGGTGGATACACCGTATTGGGAATTATGAATACGCGTTCTCTTGTGAAGACTTGGCGCTGATACGTCGTATCTCCTTTTCTGGATACGGCGTATTGGTCAGAATGTGGTAATCTTCAAATGTCTTCGTTTTAGCTCCAAAATATGCGCCTTTTAGCATGTCTTCACAAATCACTCCTCAATTACTGCAAATAACACTTTTAAGCAATTAAGTACACATTCTTGCAATAATTATATAAAATGGGTAACTTATTCGGGATAAATAATGTTAAAAATGTGACGTTATTTGTTGTCATCACTGGCCACTTGTCTGCGCGTGGCCAGCACGCCAAATTTCTGACTTTTTTTTCTATGGGATCTTGGCTTTATTACCGCACTTTATTAAACCCAATTTAGATTTCACTATGGCCTGTTCAAATTTCCCTAATTTTTTTCTTATACTAAAGGTCATCCAATCATATAACCATTTGATTTAAACGTTTGTGAGTAGATAAGCGTTTTGTTATCGATAATGTAAAGATAGAAAAGAATTATCAGGAGGGGCATTTTGGGTATTCCTCAAAGTAGTAACTAGCCTAGTTAGGATCGAAATAAGGTTTAGAAATGGCTAGTTAGGAACCATGAGAATATTCTAGGAATATTCTTTTATTGGTGAGAAAGGGGGAAAGAATTTGAAATTTGAATTTAAAAATTCAATAACACATATGTTGGATAAGGATGAATGAGTTGTGTGTAAGTTGTCATAATGTAACATGATGTGATGGAAAAGAGCCTCTTGATATTGTTTAAAATGGAGGGTGAGGATGTAAATATGATCCTTGGTTAAGTGGCAAGATCAAGGGTGGAGAGAAGGTTGTTTTTTTTATGTAAGTGGGAAAAGAGAGTTTATAAGATAGGTTATGTTAGTTTGAGATGAGGCATCAATCCAATGGTTGAGAAGAGAATGAGGGAGTTTGTATTAATGAGATGGCTTGATCAAGGGTAGAGATGAAAGTGTGTTTGTTGTGTTTGTTTGAGAAACAATCCAAGGGTTGAGAAGTGAGAAGTGTGGGAACTTGGATTGGTAACATGCCTTGATCAATGGTTGAGATAAAGAAGTGTGTGTGTGTGTGTGTGTGTGTGTGTGTGTGTAATTTGAATTGTATGGAGAAGAATGTGAATAGTTAATATGTGGTGGAGAATGTTTTGAAAAGATATAGAAGATTTTGGTTTGGAATGTAGGAGACATAAAAGTACAACAAGTACAAGAGAAGTACATTGTGTAAGGGAATGTGAGTTGGCATTGTTGGGGATAAGAAATGAGGTTTATTTGGTGAAGGGTTATGTGTAGGATGGTGTTTAGGCTTGATGAGTGTTTAAGAGGATAAGTATGAAGTTGATGAGGATTAGGATGAAATCAAAGGATTAATTTAGGTTAATAATCACATTGTCAATAAGAGAGAAAATAGTGTACATATGTAATTATGGGATTGTTTAGGAAGATTGTGTTTAGAGTGTATGTGGAAGGATGAAATCACTTGTTGGGTAAGAAGGGTTAACAAGTGATTAGATAGAATGGCTTGTAGGAGTGTATAGAAGAAGTGAGGACTTGTACATGTGAGGAATACATGTGAGTTTGTAAAAACATTTATATGTAAGGAAGTAAGAAAAGTCAAAGTATAATTAACTTCCAAATACCACAAATTCAATTAGTCATTTATAATTTAATCCATGATAATCAACAAAGGATTTGATCACTAATCATCTTGATGCATACAAGCTAAGTGCTTTGCATAGTAGGTAAAGCATATCCCATAACGGGAAAGGATGCGTTTACACAAAGTGACCTTTGACTTAGTTTGACCAATGAGGGAGTCAAACCCGTTATATGATTAGGATTAATTGTAAATCCAAGCAACAATTGATTTGATCATTAATCATCTTGATATAAATAAGATAAGTGATTTGCATCATAAGTAAAGCATATCGGAAAGGATGCATTTACGAAAAGTGCATCAATGATTACTTTAGTGTGTTGGTATGTTAAAAGTATGATCACACTAGGTTTATAAAGATGTTTCGGCCTTGGCTAGAGGCGTTTGATAAAAGATTTGAGTTGGCATTTTATGAAAAAACGAGAGGATTTTGTTTTGCTCTCTTAAGTCTAAACCTCATTTGGATTGTTCATAAAATGCTCAAAACTATCATGTAATACCTTTTATTGAAGTTTCAATGTGTCGGTGTAAGAGGAAAAAAGAACAAAAACCAAACAAAACAAATAAAAAACACTAAAAAACAAAAAACGAACAAAAACAAAAAAACCACAACAAAAAAAATAAAACAAGTGTCTAAATCCGCAAAACGGGATTTTCGGTTTTTGTGGGCGCTCGCAGCGTCAGCCCCGATAGTGAATCGGGATTTTTTTTTTTTAACATTTTTTTTTTGCGGATTTAAGCTACCGTTTGTGATTTTACGTTTTGTGAATGTTTATTTGTCATCATTAAAACAAAAAGGAGATCCTAGTCATTGTTGCACAAACAATCTCCCCATTTTTGATGATGACAAATAATATTTCGAAAAGATAATAAAATTACAACCGCAGCGAAGATGAAGACCGCTGTCGACGAAGTTCACGTCTTGATCTTGGCCTTGTAATTTGGTTAATCTTAAACATTGTCTTCACCTTATGAGTCTTACATACCTCCATGTATGATATGGCTCTTTTTCTTTCGTGATTGCTTGCTTTTCTCGATTAAATAAGCTTTAAAGCTTGCTTTGCTTAAGATTGAACAATGACTTCACCTTATGAGTCTTACATAGCTCCATGTATGCTATGGCTCTTTTGCCTTCATAATTTCATGCTTTTCCCGATTAAATAAGCTTTAAAGCTTGCTTTGCTTTTGCTTTGATTTCCTTCTCCCCCTTTTGTCAAATCAAAAAGGTGGGATCTTGGTCTTTCAATGGTAGGTTGATATCTTGGTAGAATAGAAGAATAGATACCATTGTACATGCTCCCCCTAGATCGTTGATCCCCCTTGTTCCAAGGCAGGGGTCCATGGGTCAATAGCATTACCTTCGAAGGTGTTCTTGGCTACAACTAGCAACAAGCAAACACAAAACAACACAAGCAACAAAATAAATACACATGTGCAAGTCTAACATGGGTTAGCTTACCATTTGGAATCCTAGAAACATGAGTGTGTACAAATGTGGATTATTGTGACTTTGTACATTGTTGCATATCATTATATACATATTTTAGCATTTTATATGTAAATATATTCATGACTCTAATTACTTTTTGTTGAGCATGCATGGACAATTTTATCATAATTTCATCTCATTTTATTGAAGCAAAGTAATATAGACCAAGAAACATTCAAGCATTTTATTTCACATAATACATGAAACATACAACATATATTACACATCACCTAACTAGTACAAGGAAACCTAGAAACCCTATGCTATTATTATTCTTGAAATGCTTGAATTATTTAAAGGAGCAATTACTAGTTTTATTGTCTTTCTCAATTCATTCTTCATTAGTGTCTTGAAGAAAGACTCTAGCAATGTCCTCAATGACCACGGTTAGAACCTTAAGGTAGTTGTTAATGAGTGTTTGTATCTCACACATTTCCTTGCGAAGAGCATATATACTTTCTTTCATCATATGTTGCACTTGACAACATACAGACTCATCAACATGAGCACTACGGATAGGTTCTTCAAGCTCATGAGATATCTTTCCCATATGGGATCTTTAACAATGCACAAGTTTTAGGAATGCTTTATAAATGTCTATATTATCTACTTATATATGTTGTTCCTAGGGTAAGATGCTTCTTCCTCCGGTGTTATAGTTCTTCTCTCGATGTTGTCGTGGTATGATGAGTCTCTAAATTCACTCATGATTCTTGTATAGCTTTGATTTTATCCAAAAATTTTGATTGTGTTTGTATTGTATCTTATGAGCTAGTGCATAGGTTTTTATAGAAGTAGATTTGGGAGAAGATTTTTTTTGGGTAAAGGGTTTCCCCGGTATAATATTTTAAACAAAAAAAACATTAAAGTACTCGGATAAGGGTGAATTCCTTATTTAGGTCTAAAAATGGACATTTACAAGCAACTACGTGCTACTAACAGACTCCCTTCATAAGAAAGACACACCAATCTTATGACTAACCAAGAAAGTAATAAAGACTTCCTAACACGACTAATATGCGAAAATCATATTGATTACAAAAATGAACATTTGATCTGGTAATCATTCACTTGAGCCTCGCCGTCTATCATAACGTCCAAAAACTTCATTATCTTAAAAACAAAACTATAGCATAAACCATCTTAGGCACATATTATTTCCAAGAACTTCCAAATAGCCTTCACGGCTAACTTCCATAGAAACTACCCAAGAGACAACCATGATCATACCAGGACAAACAAATCTGGGAGAAGATAGGTTACTAAAGATGACATAAAGCCTTAGCCATATACTTTGATTCTTTGGGGGTGTGGTAGTGATGATTGTATGAAGAGAATTGGCGATGATGAAAGAGCATTGTGTCAAATTGATTTGAAGTCTTTGTTAAAAGTATGATCATGTACTTGTTGAAATTAGGGATTTGTTTTACTATGTTGAGATTTATTAATTGAGGATGGGTGATTTAGTTACATAAGCTAGTTCCTACAAGTATGCTTGCATGCACCAAATATTATCCATGCATAATACTTTCATTGTAGTTTGTTGTGTAGAGATCATTAATCACCATTTTGGATTTTCGATTAAGATAACTTTATTTTCGTTGTATTACAAGGAAAATACTTAGGATCTCGGATGAATGGTCTAAGTTATCAAACTTGCTTCAATGTGTATTTTTAATCTACACATATTTATCACATATTCCATTACACAATAGCAAGGAGTTGCAAAGTATAATATCTTAGACTTATGATTGATGTGTTGTGTCAACAATGATAATATTAATTACCATAGTGGATGGTAAATTAATTTCATAGTTTCTCGGATGAGATGACTACATTATCATGTTTATTCTTTGGGCATTTTAGTATGTTATGCAATAGCATACCGAATTTACTTCCAAGACAATTCTCTTTTACTACTTAAGTAGTATGTATGCTTGCATAAAGATGTTTTCTTTTCTTTTCTAAAATACACATAGCTTGCAATCAACACATAAAATGAACAAGTTAACACAAATGCAACCTCTTCAACACAAGGGTGAGTTGTAATCCAAAGTGAGTTTGTCAATGAATTTGTCTAACAAACCTTTCATGTCTATCATGGGGAATAAAACATGGAATGTTGTGAATAAGTCGATGTCACATATTTAAATATGTAAGGCGATGATTACCACAATATTGGCAAGATGTAGATCAAATTTCTTGTTTCATGAAATAAGTTTTTGACATGTAGATTTCTATGATGTGTCAACATGTTGATTAATGCATTGACATTATCTTTATCTTGTTAAACTACAATGTTGCTCAACTTTTCATGCCTTTCATTATAATCCTACATTAAGGCACCATTAACTCCTAAGGCACAATTATCTCTTAATTAGGGTATGCAAACAACCTCTAGGATTCTTATTCTTATTTTTTGACCCCTCACACTCTCAAATCAATTTATTATGCGTGCACTAGCTAAAACCATGGGAACAACCCTCAACTAGAATTTGTTAATTTTGATTTTGAAAATTGTTCATGCAAATTCCTTATCTTGTTTAGTCTTAGACCTATGTTATTCTCTCATTCAACTCACCAATCTACTTGATGTTTGGGGACTATAGCTTCTTTTAGACTCTTAGGATAGCTTTCATTCGAAACATTAACTTGTAATGACGGCGACCCATTAAGATCTTGAACTATGGGTTCATCGATCCTATCATCTTCTACCGAAGGAGGTGACTTGGGCTTGGGCAAGCTCTCATCAAAGGTAACATTGAGAGATTCCTTAATCTCATTGTTTTCCTTGTTAAGGCATATGTATGCTTTATGTTTGAGAGTATCCTAAAAACACACCTTCGTACGATTTTGGGTCAAACTTGGTGAGGTGCACTTTAGTGTTAAGTATAAATACTTTACATCCAAAGACCCTAAAATATTCTAATGACAACTTCCAATTTCTAAGAATTTCGTAGGGTGTTTTATTAATGAATTTTCTAATATAAACCTTATTAAATATGTTAAGTTGCACGATCTATTGCATGAACCAAAACTTTTTTTGGAAATGGATTGCTTTTAACATAGTTACGACTATCTTTCAACAATCTCATTCGATTTGAGGAAGTGAACGGGCCTCCGGATAAGTTATAAGTACTATTCCATGTTGTTCACAAAAGCTTCCAAATTGCAATTTATCAAATTTGCTACTATGATTTGTTACGATTGAGACAATAGAAAAATCATGTAGGTTTTCAAGCTTTTTACACAATATTTTAGACTTTTCTAAGACATCTTCCTTAGATTCTACAAATACAACCCAAGTGTAGTTTGAGTGATCATTAACAATTATCAAAGTATAGAAGTTACCTCTGTAACTTTGAATGGGAGATGGAGCAATCAAATCTAAGTGGAACAACTCTAAAACCCTAGTAGTTGACACTTCTTTCCTAGTCCTATGTTTGCATTACCTTCATTCCCTAAGCCACATGTATCACAAAAGTGTCTTTCAAAGCTCAAACTTTAGTAAGTTCCTTACTAGCTTGTTGGAAGCTAAGTTTTAAACTAACCTCATATTGGCATGACCTAACCTCCTATGCCAAAGCATTGAGTTATCCACCACGTATGCAAGACAAATTTGTTTTTTGGAGTTATCTCCCAATTTGCACGTATATAAACCATTTCTCCTAAGACCTTTAGCTAGCGTTTGACCATTTTTACTATTAGCACAATCTACATTAGTAAAGCTAACTAAGCAATTATCATCACACAATTGACCTACACTAATCAAGTTAAAAGCTAAACCGCTAACATGCTCAACATTGGTAATTGTAATGGAGTCATGAGAAATATTACATGTACCGACGACCTTGCCTTTTAGGTTGCTCCCAAATACGACATGTCCACCATCATACGCCTTGTACGAAGTAAACAATCTTCTATTCCCGGTCATGTGCTTAGTGCAACCACTATCCATAATCCAATCGTCCATTAGTAGATCGCACTTAAGATATTGTATCTTTTTAAAACGACATGTTAGTGGTCATTCTCATATCTTGTGCTATTGATCTATGAAGTAACGCCCTCGGATATTCAACATTCCACTGCATACTCGGATTTGAGGGTGTTACAAAGACCTTTGGTTGTCATAAAGATTTCTTCTTTCCAAAGAGTGGTTATTTTAAAAAGAAGGTCTTCGGTTATATGAGTTAAAAGGTCTCATATTTGGTGTAGGTAAAGAGTTCTAGGGTCAACTCAAGGTCGTGTGTATCCAAGTCCATTATGTGAGCCCGAATGATATCCTTGATGTCTTGTTTCCATTTTTCTAATGGGTGCTTGAGAACCTCGAGTGTTTGTAAAGTGAGTTTGAGGTACTACGGGTTTAATAAAGTTATTTGAGGATATTTCATTTTGACTTTCTTTTACAAATACTATTGGTTTGTTTAAACTTACGGAGGAGATTTTAACATTCTTAGAAAATCCAAGACCTTCCTTATCTTGGGATATTTTTTGATGACTTAGCATATCGTCCAAAACAATGCTATTTTGAAAAAATTCAATGCTTCATCTTGAAGTCTAGAAACATTGCAATTTAAAGAGTCAACCTCTTTGGTGAGTACTTCATAATTTTTGCAAGGTTCAACCACCTCCTTAATATTTGCAAGTTTTTTTACTTCAATTTCAAGATCATTGATTTTACTTGTGAGTTTTGATTTCTCACTTTTGAGAGACCGTTTTTCTTTTAAGAGTTTTTTGAATATTTTAGTAAAATCTTTGTTAGACCTTAGGAGTTTCTTATTTTCCCTTTGGAAATCTAAAATATCTAAATCATTATTAGAAATAGAAGGTTTAGTTTGTACCTCTTGAGAATCAATAGCCATGAGAGAAGCTGCGTCATTCTGAGGTTCGTCACCGTCTTCACTATCACTCCATGCTCCTCTGACAAAAGCCTTGTTCTCCTTGGGCTTTCTACATTCACTAGCAAAGTGACCTTCTATTCTGCAATTATAGCAAGATCGTGTTTGTCTTGAGCTTTTACCACCTTTGTTTCCAAAGCTATTTCTATGGCCTCTTCCAAACCTATTGGCACCTCATATTACGTCTAACTTGATTGGCTATTTGATACTAAAGATTTAAACTTTTTAAATGGAAACGTATTCACCCCCCTCTACGGTTTCCATACGCTTCTTTTTGCTTTGAACTTTCACCACCTTTGTTACCAAGGCTATTACCACAGTCTTTACCGAATCGATTACGTCTATTGCCAAATCGATTTCTGCGTCCGAACCGATTACTCTTGCGAAAGAACTTGGAAAAGTTACTAGCTATCAAATTGAATGCTTCGGCTTCTTCTTCTTCATCTATGTCTTCATCACTTCCTCCTTGACTATCACTATCATCACTAGTTTTCTCCTAGTGACTTTAGCTTTAAGAGCTAGAGACTTGACCTTTTCTTTTGTAGTGGTCTTGGAAGTTAAGCCATCATTTTCCAAGATCATTTCATAAACCTTAATGTTGCTGACTAGCTAATCAAGAGGGAGTGTAGCCAAATCTTTGGTTTCTTCAATCGCCGTCACCTTGGCTTTCCATTTAAATGGAAGAGCACGAAGAAACTTTCTTACGTGATTCTTGCTAGAGTAGTCCGGATCTAAAGATTTGAGACTAGTCATGATAGCATTGAATCTTGTGAAGCTGCTATCAATAGTTTCTTCATTAGATATTGAGAACTTCTCGTATTCTTGAGTGAGAAGATCAATCTTGCATATTTTGACTTGTGAATTGCCTTGGTGAGTGATGATTAGTGTATGTCAAACCTTCTTGGCGGTTTTACACATAAAACCATTTCATACTCTTTACGAGGTATAGCATTGTAAAGAGTCATCTTGGTTTCGTTGTTCTTGCCAAGTTTCTTCTTTTGATTATTTTTAAGAAGTTCATACGTCGTTTCCTTCATCAGCTTAATTTCAGAGTCTTCAACTTCATAGTAGAAATCGTC
>BQNB010048224.1:0-42675 GCA_026074375.1 Tanacetum coccineum | reverse complement strand
ATGAAGACAAGTAATATTTAAAGAGTCCTACACATCATCCTCATGATTTTGCCAGAACATTCAGAGTGGTGCTCCTTAGGATTTTACAGTGACGAATGAAAGTCCTTCCAGTGTCAACATCAAACAGCACTGCAGTAAGTGACTTGTGTGATCCTATATGGATCAAACTTGTGTCAACTGGATGTTGATTTGGTCCAGTTTATGAATTGACGACTCAATCAGTAAGATAGTAACTAACCGATTCTCTTTTATCATATTGTTTGCTTAGAGGCGTTCCGGTAATGAGAACAAGCTAGTATAGTTGGAAACCCTATCAAGGAGATTCTTTGAATCTACCTGATCACATGTAGCTTATTTATACTGTTAAACAGGAAACTGGAGGTTATCACAACCAAACTTTGACGAATGACTAAGCCATATTCGTCCATATAAACTATTTATTACTAACCCATTAATTGCATATTTATATGAAGGTGGCAGTTCCCCGTTACAGCTGAGTCAGATCATAACCACATGCTCATGCTTGATTGAAAAATATAAAGACACGATGAAAGCTCAAGTACATGTTACTGAAGTCTTCTACTACTCTAATACTCAACGTATTCCTTAAAGTCAAAAAGTGTTCAAGATAAAGCATATCAAGGGAGATTGCTAGAAAGCTTTAAAGATAAAGAAAAGTGTGAGCATGTTGGTCCTAAAGACACAAGAGCACAAGAAGGCATGATCAAGCGTTGATAAAAGATTCAAGATCTCAAGATGTAAAATATCAAGAGATAAAGGCTCAAGATCATAAGCATACAAAGCATGCAGGAAAAAGTTCAAGATCAATGAACACTACATAAAGTCACAAGATAATGATTAAAGAATCAAGAAGAAGCATTCATTAGATGCTAAGTTTAAGTCTTGTGTAAATTAGATGTGACCTCCCTTGGAAGAGGTCCTGTTACGGATAACGAAAGATTTGTCAACTACCAAAATACATTTTGTAGCTCGTATTAAATATGATTATTAAATAAGTAAGTAACGGGTTGACCATGGATAGTCAGTGTACCTCTGCCAACAAGTATGTGTCAAGATCACTATTAAATTCACTCTCCACACATGGGGGAGGTGTGGATTTTCACTTCATTTATATGTCTATTTTCGTTCTTTCTTTCACTTTTCACTTTACTTTCTCTGTCTCTATATCCGCTATATTCGTGTGTTATGTATACTGTGTGGGATAATATATTATAGGTTGTATAATATTTTTGTCGATGTTGGGAAAAATAAAATATTCACAAGATGTAAATACTGCCAAGGTAGTATATATACAGTTACTAAGGGGGTTAGGACTACATGTATAATAATTAGTTCGGCCAGTGTTAGTTAATTACTGCGAGAAGAAAGAGTTATTGACTGAATGGTCAAAGCTGCTGTCATGGGAGTCGAAGATGCATGGGCAGATAAATAAGGTATGGATATCTTTTATATATTTTAGGAAGACTTTGGATTTGAATGTGTTAATTATATTACTTGATCCAAATAGTGTGGTAGTTTATCTTGTAAAGGACTCCTTGTGGTGTATGTAAAAGGAGTGCCTAGGTGTAAGAGTGTTAGAGACGCTGAGTCTGCAGACGACGTATGAGATTGTGAGAATGAGGTGGAGTATTATGTGTAAGTGAGTAAAGGGGGGAGTAAACGAGTACGTAAGATTGTGGAAGAGGGATGTAGATTTGATGAGTGTTGAAGGGGGGGCGGGTTATTGTGGGGGGGATGCGGTGGGGGAATGAGCCAATGGCTGTGAGAGAATCACATACTGTTGAGGTGCTAATAGGGTAGATGCCGATTTACACGTGGTGTGTACATATATCAAATCTCTTCTATTGTTATTTTGGATTCATCCAAGGTAACATACACTTTACTAGGTAAAGAACCGATCAAGGCGTGGGATCAACAAGTGGTATCAGAGCTTGTGTTTTGAGAAACTTTGATTTAGAAGAATCAAACAAGAAGAACTCTTTACTCACAAGAGATGGCTCATATGGCTCTTTCAGACTCTAAGGTAAATAATGACAAATCTTGCTCTAAAACTTGTCTCAAAAACTATGAAGCTCTAAAGAAATAGTATGATGATTTGCTTGTTAAATTAGATGATACTGGTTTTTAAGCAGCTACATACAAAGAGGTTAGCAACCGTTAGATAGTTCTAATTATTAGATATAAAGAAACCATTGAAAGTTCTTTTCTCTGAAAGACAATTGCTTTACTTAAAAGAAGTATAGGTCACAAAGAATATCAGATGGGATTACTTAGGGATGAACTTGAATAGGTTAAACAAGAAAAGGAAGGGTTTGAGTTTAAGATTGCAAAGTTTAAAAAATCTGCGAAAGACTTAGATCAATTGCTAGGAAGTCAAATAACTGACAAGAGCAAAAAGGGTTTTGGTTATAATGCTGGCCCTCACCTCATCTTTTGATTCCTTTAATAGTCCAACACTACTTTAGACTTATCATTTTCGGTCGTGAAGAATTCAAAGATCCTGAGGTTAATGAGTATAGTCCTAGGGCTACCACTGGTTGTGATAAAGAGTCAGATAATTCTAAGGAGAACACTGATGACCCTTTGAAAACACATCAATGACTGACACTTGAAGTAGCTCTTTTATAGTGTCTCCTCTTAAGTTGACAACGATTGGTAAAGAGAAAAGTTTTTCTATCCTGCTAATCATGTAGAGTCTGTTAATAAAATAGAAAAACCAGTTAGGAAGAATAATGATGCTCCAATTATTGAGGAATGGGTTTCAGATGATGAGGATGAAGTTGAGTCTCCTGTTGTGGTAAAGAAGAAGACTGTTATTCCTACTGCTGCTAAAATAGAAAAACTAGTTAGGAAAACAGTTAGGTATGCTGAGATGTACAAGTCACAAAAACCTAGAGGGAATCAAAGGAATTGGAATAATCTCAAATCCCATCAACTAGGGAGTTGTCTTCTGTGATATCAAGAACAGGCATGTTATTATGTGGGATGGTTTTTATCACCTGCAAGTATAACTGTAAACACAAGAGACATGTTAATGGTCAAAGGGAGGAAAAACCAGTGTGGAAAAATACAAGGAGGGTAAATGATCACTATTCTACAAGAATGACTCACTCCAATCTAAGAAGAAATATGATTCCACAAGTTGTTTTGATGAGGTCTGGAATAAAAGCAGTTAATACTGCTAAGCCAAAGAATGCACATAATGCTGTCAAGAGGAATAGTTTTAATACTGTTAAAGCTTCAGCATGTTGGGTCTAGATGCCAAAGAACAGAGTGATAGATCATGTATCCAAATACAACAATGAATCAGTCACTTAGAAAAGATGTAAACACAGTAAAGATATGTGTGTGTGTGTGTCTAGGCGTCAAGTCCTCTAATGTGACCTTAACGCTCATTCTTTTTTTCTTATGATTGTTTATTTGTTTTTTTTTAGTCTCTATTGTCATCTATTGTATTTAGTTTGTTTTTTGTTTTTTATTACAATTACTAGTTGACTAGATTAGAAAGTAGTAAGTTTGAAGTAAACACAATATCTTAGAAATTAAATCATCTAGAAAGCGGGAGCATATGAATTGAAAAGGGAAAAACGTAATGGTTCATTAATGAAGAAACGCTCCAAACGATGTTGAATATCTCTTGTTATCTTATTCCCGCACTTTCGTTTTCTATACTCCTTCCATAACATTGATATTATTCCTTAGCATAATGTCTAAACAAACCTGAGCCATCAGTGGCTCTCGTCTATAAGATCATACACAGGCTTTTATCAATCGAAGAAAAAGAATAAAAAGGACTCGATTTTGTTGCCAACGGTTTGTTGTGACTGACTTAATGTTGGTTAGTTTGCCATTTGGTATCATAAAATGTATAAAGTGTGCTAGAAGAAAAGTAAAAGAAATCGTGAACTGGTTGTATCTTCGATTATATGGTGAAGAATGCAAAGTCAACAGCAGTGGGTCCGAAGAAAATATAGAAGAGATTTTATGCTGCTTGTTCGTTGGTGAAAAGCTATAAAGAAAGAAAGTTTTGATTATAAAAGGAAAAGATATGGCAAATTGGCTTAGTATGATATTGAGATTTCAAGTAAATATAATGTTTGTCATATGCTGCTTGTGTATATTTATGCTGCTCGAAGAATGTTTCTGTTGTCAAGATATTTTAGTGGGTTCCGGATATTTTACTTACTGTAGACAAAAAGAAGCTACGGTTCTAATTTTTATTCTGAAGATACACGTGAATGCCAGGATATCTATATTGTTCATTATTCTGGAAGAGTTTATATTGTTGGATCGAGCATGTAGTGTTCAAATGATTTTAATGCTGCTAAACATGGATGTTTATGCTGCTAACTGTATCGAACAAGGAAGTTAGTACTGCATTTATATTACATGTTAATACTTGTTGAGCATGATTTAATACTGTTCGATAGGATTGTTTGTTTCATCCGAGAAAATGTTTATACTGTTAATTTCATCTGATATCGTACAATGAATGATTTTTCTTCTCAGATGGATACAAGATTTCAAACAGATGGGTGACACACACAGAAGGTGTTTTGGTTTTTGGTTCTTAATTGAATTAAAGGCTAGTATTTATTGGATTAATTGATTACGAAGAAAATTGTTTATCACTTATTTGAAGATGAAGTAGATTTTTTAGATGCGTGTTCTTATTATATCTTTTGGTCTTGAAGATAACTTGTTTGGTTATATACGGTTTATGATGAAGACTTGATAAAACTTAGTTTTTACTGAGTAAGCGAGATACATTGTGTTACACACAGGGTTATTTTACTTCCCACTGTGGCTCAGTGACTCATGTATAGGCCATGCGGATTTTTTAAGAGGATCGAGGATTCTACTCATAAAACGAAGTAGAAGATTATGAGTTCTTATCTATATTACTAGGGCAAAGGACAAAGATACAAGTTTGGGTTATTCTCCTTCTACATCAAGTTGGTTTATACTTTAGTTTTCTTCATCAGTGATTCATTACATAGGAGCCTACAAAATAAAGGATTTAAGACAATGGTTAAACATATGGGTATTCAGGGGAAGCCTTACTGTTAAATGTTTATACCCATTACATGCTACATTGAGTGTTGAGTGTGAAGGTTTTATATACTAAGCCTTTATTACTACTGCTAGTGTAAGTTTCTACTGCTCAAGTTTATTTTTCTTAAGGTGTGTCCTGGAGGGTAATTTGAGACATTGGAAAGCTTGGATTAGGAGTGTGATATATGGTTTGTGGTTGTAAAGATCAAAGTTGTATATCTTCACAGTCCCCTATTGGTTTATGACAAAAAGAGGAAGATGTTACAAAGATGATATTATTTGCAACTTATTATGTGTGGTGGCACGACATGGCATGGAAATTTTAACTTTAAGGGAAGATCTGAAGTTAAGAGGAAGAATTTATTGTTTGTTTTGTCATCATCAAATAGGGGAAGATTGTTGGGAATTATTGATTTGATGATACAAAAGGAAACAATATATGATATAAAGGAAACAAGGCATAGAAGGTTTGGTCATATAAACTTTAAGAATATAAATAAACTTGTCAAAGAAAATCTTGTAAGAGATCTGCCTTTAAAAAGATTTGAAAATGACCAAACATGTGTTGCTTATCTTAAAGGTAAGCAACACAGAGCCTCTTGTAAGACCAAGGCCTTTAATCCCATTACTAAGCCATTGTTTATGCTGCATATGGATCTCTTTGGTCCAACTTCTGTTAGTAGCTTAATGCATAAAAAGTACTGCTTAGTAGTCACTGATGATTATAGTAGATTTTCATGGGTTTTCTTTTTAACAACTAAGGATGAAACAAGTGAGATCCTTAAGAATTTTATAAAAGAAGTAGAAAACAAAGTGATAATGAGACAGAGTTTAAAAACAAAGTGATGGATGATTTATGTAGGGAAAAAGGTATTAAAAGAGAATATAGTGTAGCTAGGACTCCTCAGCAAAATGGTGTAGCTGAAAGGAAGAATAGGACACTCATTGAGGCTGCTAGAACAATGTTAGCTGACTCTAAGTTACCTACCACATTTTGGGCAGAAGCAGTTTCTACTGCTTGCTATGTACAGAATAGGGTCTTAATAGTCAAGCCTCATAACAAGACTCCTTATGAACTCTTTAGAGGTTTTAAACTAGCTATAGGATTCATGAAACCTTTTGGATGTCATGTTACTATTCTTAATACCTTAGATAAGTTGGGCAAGTTTGATGGAAAGAGTGATGAAGGTTTCTTTGTTGGATATTCCTTAAGTAGCAAAGCTTTTAGGGTATACAACACTAGAACCAGAAAAGTTCAGGAAAACTTGCATATTGGGTTCTTAGAGAATAAGCCTATGATAGAAGGAAATGGTCCAAAGTGGCTGTTTGATCTTGATTCTCTAACCCAATCAATGAATAAAATATGTTACCACGTGGTTGCAGGACATTTTCTAATGACTTTGCTTGGTTATACAAGAGGTTTGGTCTCAGTAACATCTTCTCAACAAGATCAAGATTGCATTATAATGCCAATTTGGAAGGATGCTTCATATTTTGGTAATAATGCACCAAGATCTGTTGCTGATGCTCAAATACAAGATAAAGATAGGGTACAAGATGAGAATGATGCTACAGAAAAGTCTCCTGAAGATAGCAGTCTTAAGGATAATGGTACTGCTGATCAACAAGTTAATACTGCCAGACCAGAAGTTAATACTGGTAGTAGAGATGTTAGTACTGCTGTCCCTGAAGTTAATACTGCTACCCCTGAAGACTTGGTAGGACCTAGTCATGCATCTGAAGACACACAAGTGGAGGTCCAAGGAATTGAATTGGGGAACATTCCACAATCTTATGCAGTACCTACCACTCCTCACACAAGAATTCACAAAGATCACCCAATTGTGCATTGTGTATTGGTGATGTGCAGCACCAGTTCAAACAGAAGATTGAAACTTTCTTACTCTGAAAATGGATTTCTTAGTGCTATATATGAAGGGAAGTCTCATCAGGACCTTCATACATGTCTTTTTCTTGTTTCCTCTCTCAGGCCTGCAACACACAACCACCCCGACTCCCAAGGCAGCCCAGAAACACCCCTAACCACCCCACTACACCACCACCCCCTATGTTGACAAGAGAACCAAAAGAGTGTTTCTAAAGTTTAGTGATTCCAGCATAGGTAGAAGCTATGCAGGAGGAACTTCTTCTTTAAGTTCAAACGCAAAAGGTCTGGATTTATTGGGATTACCTAAAGGTCATAGAGCAATTGGTACAAAGTGGGTATACAGAAACAAGAAAGATGAAAGGGGGATTGTCATCAGAAACAAAGCAAGACTTGTTGCTTAAGGACATACTCAAGAAGAGGGCATAGACTATGATGAAGTCTTTGCACCTGTGGCTAGAATTGAGGCCATAAGATTGTTCCTGGCTTCATGCTTCTTTTATGGGATTCTATGGTCTTTAACAATGGTTGTACAAAAGTGCTTTCTGTAATGTCAGATTGAAGAGGAGGTCTATGTATGTCAACCTCCAGGTTTTGAAGATCCTGATCATCCTGATAAAGTCTATAAGGTAGTGAAAGCATTATATGGCCTGCATCAAGCACCCAGAGCTTGGTATGACACTTTGGCCAATTATCTCTTGTGCAATGGTTTTCAAAGAGGAAAGATTGACCAAACATTATTCATCAAGAGAAAACAGGGACATATCTTGCTTGTTCAAATATATGTGGATGACATTATCTTTGGATCTACAAAGAAGGAGTTATGTGATGAGTTTGAGAAGCTTATGAAGGATAAGTTTCAAATGAGTTCTATGGGAGAACTTACCTTCTTTTTGGGTTTACAGGTCCAACAGAAAAAGAAAGGCATTTTTATCAGTCAAGATAAATATGTCCATGAGATTTTGAGAAAGTACAACTACACAGATGTGAAGTCTGCCTCTACTCCAACAGATTTGGAAAAGCCTTTGGTTCAAGATGGAGATGCTGCTGAAGTTGATGAACATCTACATCATCAAGGCCAGATATCATGTTTGTAGTCTGTGCATGTGCAAGGTTTCAGGTTTCTCCAAAGACATCCCATCTCTTAGCTGTTAAGAGAATCTTTAGATACCTTAAAGTAAAACCATCTTTAGGACTTTGGTATTCTAAGGATCTTATAGGAAAATTTTTTAGGGTGGGTTAGCTTACACTGACAGTGACTATGCTGGAGCTACACAAGATAGGAAGTCAACCACTGGAGGTTATCAGTTTTTGGGAAATAGGCTGATCTCTTGGCAATGCAAGAAACAAACTGTGGTTGCCACTTCTACCATTAAGGGTGAATGTGTGGCTGATGCAAATTGCTGTGGACAGGTTCTCTGGATACAAAACCAACTGTTGGACTATGGGTACAATTTCATGAATACTGTTATTTATATTGACAATAATAGTACTATCTGTATAATAAAAAATCCTGTATTTCAAACATTCTAAACAAAACATTATAGAGATTAGGCATTCATTTTATAAGAGACGCAATGCTAAAAAAGTTGATTCAAATGGTTATGATTGATATGAACTTAATGTAGCAGATCTTCTTACAAAAAGGTTTATGATGCTGGTAGAATTTTAGTACTTGGGTCTCAAGTATTGGATGCTAATCCCTAATGCCCATATCTCTTGTTTGTTTTTGTACAGTTTGTTAAAAGTTAGTCTGTTAAGTCTTTGTAAATTAATACTGCTAGTTATAATTAGTACTGCTAGTTATATTTAAAATTGTTTGTCAAAACTGTTACTTATAGTTAGTACTTCTAGTTATTTCTATGTCTCACTGTTAATCCTGTTAGAAACTTTTAGTACTGCTAAACAAGAAACATGGTTAGATTATGTCTTTCTTGGTTTTGAGCTAACTCTTTCAGGATAAGCAATGCAGTGTGAAATTGGTTACTCAATGATGCATTATTTGAGGGGTGGAAATGTTTCTGTTAGTTCCTAAGTGTGGGTTTTACACCATCACCACAAATGGTCCATCAGTTCACCTGTCTTTTAGACATTCAAGAAATTGACTAGTCCAGAGCAAACGGGCTACTGGTAAAGACTTCTCAAATCCTGTTGATAGTTGATAGTTTACTCAAAACTATATGGTCATCAATGCACCATGTTTTTACAATGAAGCATTGGCTGTCAAAGCAATACGCGTATGGGTAAAGATAATTCAAATCCGTTAATGGCTGTAGTTGCCAAAATCTATACTTTGTTGTTGAATTTGTTGAGTAAAAAAAGAATAGAGGAAAATTGGTGCCGCCTAAAAACATGAAAGAGAGATATGTGAAAAATAGATAGAGTGCAAAGTGAGTTAAAAGAATTAAGAGATAAAATGTGAGCTTAAAAACAGAAAGAGAGATTGTGGTGGGGGGGGGGAAAAAAAAAGTATAATACAAAAACTTTTGGTGTGTGTACTACTTTTGTTTTTTCAGAAGTTAATACTGCTAGGCTTAATTTTTAGTAATTGCTAAGCCAAATTTTGGTATGCTGGATGACCTTAGTACTGTTTGTTTATTGGTGTTGAGCCTAACAGAACTTTTCATTCAATTAGATAGAGTCGTTGAGATATTTCTGCCAAATACCTATGATATAGGGGTTTGACCAATTAGACTTTCATGATCTTTCTATATATACGTTTGATTTAATCACGATAAACTCAATTTCTTTAAGTCGATTCAAACCATATCTCTACGTATTCTCTTATATATATCAATTAACTTTCTCTAGCATATTCCCATTCAAAACCGAAATATCCTACTCGATTA
This sequence comes from Tanacetum coccineum, assembly GCA_026074375.1. Taxonomy (NCBI): domain Eukaryota; kingdom Viridiplantae; phylum Streptophyta; class Magnoliopsida; order Asterales; family Asteraceae; genus Tanacetum; species Tanacetum coccineum. The sequence continues at coordinate 32,865 of BQNB010048224.1, read as the reverse complement.
CTACACACTTTTATTAATGGCAAAACTTAGAAAATTTTATGGACAAAGCACAACATGGTAGCAATTTTCTAGTGAAAATCTACTGGAAGTGAAGGGTTTCATCAAGTCATCGATTTTCTAAATCGAAGTCACATTTGCTATGCACTCATAAAGAAGCCAGATGTTTATGTCTCTTTTATCAAACAATTTTGGAGGTATGCTGAAGTTACTACTGATGATAATAGAGAAGTCTAGATTACTGCTACCATTGATGGTCACTCAATGACAATCACTGAAGCATCTTTAAGAAGACACCTCAAGTTGGATGATCATGATGGTATTACTTCTATACCCAACTCGGAGATTTTTGAGCAGATGGCACTCATGGGATATCACACAGATTCAGATAAGTTAACTTTCAAATGGGTGCTTTTTCCTCTCAATTGGAGGTTTCTTATCCTTACTAATTTCATTGTCTTTAGCCCAAAGGAAGGACTGCATGGGAGCAGTTTAGTAGGCAATTGCATACTGTTGTTATCTGTTTAAGTACCAATAGGACATTTAACTTTTCTAGGTTGATTTTTGAGCATATGGTGTCCAATATTTCAAGCCCCCATAAGTTTTTAATGTATCCTAGGTTCATTCAAATATGCTTAGATATGCAGAGGAAACAACTTCAACAACACTCAAGAACTTATCATGTACCCTCTCTTAGCATCAAAGTTTTAAACAATATGAAGAGGCCTACAAAGGGATATTCAGGCCAAGAAGTTGCTTTATTCCCTACTATGCTAACTGTTTCTAAACCTTCCACTTCACCTTCAAGAATCACATCTTCACCTTTACACTCACCTGAACCTTCACCTTCACACTCTCCTGCACCTTCAATTAAACACTCACCTAATCATACCACTGCTGCTGTATCATTCCCATCTCCAATACAACCAACACAACCATCACCTGAAATAGAACAACATATTCCTACACCTCATGACTCACCTCTCCATGCTGTTTACTCACATGGAAGTAATGAGGGTAGTTTGAAACTCATTGAATTGATGAATTTGGTTACCAAACTCTCTGAGAGAATTGGCGTTTTGGAGGATGATTTGAAGAAGACTAAGCTAACTTACAGTGTTGCTGTAACTAAGCTCATTCTAAGGGTAAAGAAGTTATAGTTTCAAGTCAAGACTGGGAAATCAAGGAAAAGAGCAAGGGTTGTCCTTTTTGAAGATGATAAAGATGTTGAAGATGATTCTTCAAAACAAGGGAGGAAATTATCTGATGTAGAGGTTCAATAGAAAGCAAGTAATGAAACTGAACCTATTATTCAAGAAGTGACTCCCACTGAAGTCATTCAAGATTAAGGAAGCAGTAAGAAAGGGAATTCTGAAGTTTTAGTATGCTGGAGGAAACAACAGGTTATGCTAGTGAAGTTCAGTGGGTTTAGTACTGCTGAGGAAAATATTAGTACTGCTGGAAGAACTGTTACTTACAGAAGAAGGAGTGAAGAGGAAAGGACAAGAAAAGACAAGGGAAAAGCAATAATGACAGAGCCTGAGCCCTAGAAGAAGTCTAAGAAAGAGATTGAACAAGAAAGGTTAAGTTTTTCTAAAGCCATTAGACTACAAGAACAAATGAACGAAGAACAAAGGGTACAGATTGCAAGGGATGAAGAAATTGCTAGACAGTGGGATGAAGAGGAAAGGCAAAGAGCTATGTCTGAAGCCAAGTCAACTAAGAAGATAGATTGGAATGATCCTTTCGTCTTAAGGTTTTTTTTTTTTAATTTTTATTTTCATGCTTTAAGATGAAACCAAGAAAGTTGCCCAAAGCAAGGAGGAATATGGTTATATTACCATGAAGAATCAGGGAAACTACAGATTAGTTAACTTTTAAGGGATGTTTATAATTGAGATTAGGCTAATATTTGAAAAGGTTTGGGATTTTAACCACACATTAAGGCCTTATGGGCATGGAAGTGAAAAGATGAAGTCTCCTGAAAAGATTGAAGAAGAAGCGCGGGGATACACAAAAGGAAATGAAAGAAGTGTCTAAAGAATCTAGAGCAAAAAGAAAGAAATCTATTCCTAGAAAAAGCACAAGAGGTATTGTTAAGAGACAAAAGATGGAAGAAGAAACTGAGAAGGAAGATCTTAAGGGATACTTAGACATAGTTCTAAGAGAAGAGTTTGCAGAAGATGTTGAATCTCTATCTACAAAATATCTAATTATGGATTGGAAGACTTGTGTTCTGATAGAGAATTTCATATATTATCAAATCTTTAGAGGAGATGGCAGTTCTAAGAACTATAAGATTTTGAGTGAGATGCTTGAAGACTTTGATAGACAAGATGTTATGGACTTATACAGGTTATTCAAAGAAAGATATAGTGCTTCAAGGCTAGAAGGATATGATTTAATGCTTTGGGGAGATCTGCATACTTTATTTAAGCCTGATGAAGAAGATGAAATATGGAAGAATCAGCATGAATATAATCTGATAAGTTGGAGGTTATGTGATTTTTGTGGTATTCATATTCTGCTGATGCAAAATGGGATTGCTATTCATATGCTGACAGAGAAGAAATACCCTCTAAGTCAAAAGATGATAACAAAGATGTTTAATAAGAGATTGGAGGTTGATCATGAAAGTACACAAGCATATGAACTACTAAATTTCATCAGATCTCAAGTGCAGAAGTAGAAGAGTGTTTGGAAGAATCATCATCAGTAGTCAAGAAGATTTAATCCAGAAGAAACTTGGGATTTGAAGATAAATCACAAGTTTAGGGGAGGATTATTGGGAATAAATCTTCACAAGAGTTAATACTGCCAAGGTATAACTAACAGTACTAATGGGGTTAGTACTACCAGTACATACTTAATACTGCCAGAGTTAGTTAATACTGCTAGAAGAAACATTAATACTGCTGATGGTCAAAGCTGTTGTCTTGGAGATAAGGATGCATGGAGATAAATAAGGAATGTATATATTTTATATTTTAGGAAGATTTGTATTTGAATATAATTATAACTGATCCTAAAAGTTCGGTAGTTATCTTGTAAAGGACTCCTTGTGGTGTATAAAAGGAGATCCTAGGTTAAGGTTTTAGTTACGTATATACGCATACGCTTAAGAGATAGAGATACATCTTAGAGAAAGATTGTAATAGCTTCAAGGTTTGTAACCCTAGTACTAATCAAGAGTACTCGTATTATCAATAATATTGGATAGTCCATGGATACCCACGCCCCAAGTATGTGTAAGATACTATAAATACCCTTTCCACATATGGAGAGGGTGCTGGTTTTCACTCAATATATGTTATTTCTTTCTTTCTCTCACTTTCACTACTTTCTCTCTATATATCTCTATATCGTGTGTATGTATATGTGTGGGATTAATATATTACAGGTTGTATAATATTTTTTGTCCATTTTACGCTGGGTAGTTGTTTTTTATTTTTAGGTTATATTATATAATGAGAGTCCAAAAGTTCATTGGATTTTCATTTTGATGATTCTTAGATGAAGATTTAGATGCATCATTTTGTTTTCTCTTTGTTTGAGCAAACCAAAGGAGTATTAGTTTCTCTCGCTTTTTATTTATCTTTCCTTTATTCATTTTTTGGGTACTTTAAGAACATTGGAGACAATGTTTAAAATAAGTGTAGGGGGTAATAAAAGCCTTAGGAATTATTCTTTCAATTGCATTTGCTTTGTCTTTAAAACGATGCGTAATATACCAAAACATAGTTTAGGACAGTAATTTTGACCTAAATTAAAAAAATTATGGCATATATCGGTGAAACTGTAGTATTAGAAGCGTCTCATTAAAGGAGTTATATGACTAGAAAAAAACCCTACCACTCAAAATTTTCACCCCTAAAATGTGAGGTTCGCCCCTAGATCTTTATGATAAAAGTATTCATCTTTAATGCTTATGAGAGTGTACCGGTAGTATTATAGATTCTAGAACTTGCTTTAGCGATGCATCCTGAGACTTCTAAGTGAGATCGCATTAGTGTGATTAGGATTTACTAAGTGATAAGAGGCATTAGAATAACCCTTGTTTTTAGCCTGTGTTTGTTATAGTTATGATGATCTCATTTGTCATATAAATATCCCCACACCTTTGCTATGCACTTATTTTTAGTGCAAGATATCCCTAGTACACCCTTATGAGCCTATCTTTTTAGCGGTTATCATAATTTTCTGATGGATTTCAGATTATTAATGAAGAGCATTTTTTACACCCCACTAAATGTTACACCCAAATTGCCTTAGCCCCCATGTATTACCTATTTTTAGTACATTACTGTTATCACAATTGTTTAACCCTAGTTAATTGTTTGCTTGATTAAATGGTTGCTAAGTCGAGTCTATTGTTAATGTATAGAGTTTTGGGACGATTTAGATTCATGATTAGTTTTATTTTATGGAGAAATGGGGAAGAAAGTCAAAATTATTACCCCCATTCGTGCTTAATATACTCAATGTTTGTTGATCCTTCTAATTCAAGTCATTAGTTCGCTTATTATTGAGTTATTAAAAACTCAAGTGTAGGGGTGTCAATATAAACCCCAAGTCATGTATATTAATTACTTTCAGCAGATGGTAGGGCAAAAGTGTATATAAAAAAGAAGGAAAAAAGAGAAAAAGAGAAAAAAAAATGAAAAAAATGAAAAAAGCAAAAAAAATATGTTAGAATATACGGGTTGCCATCTTGCTATTGTTATGTCAACAAAAAGTCATGAAAAGAAAAAGAAAGAGTTTAATGTAGAGTTGTATACAATTGTTATAGTTTTTTGTCGAGTCTTGGCTTAGCAACGCCTTTTTACATGTACTCTTGCACATGATTAGCTTGCCACCAGTAAAATATCCCCCATTATCCCCAACTGTATTTCCTTTACCCTACACCTGACGTTACAACCCTTTAAAAGACCTCTTTAATAGTAATTCCTAGGTGCTTATGCCAAAGCGATGGAGGTTTTGATCCTTTATCAAGCTTATGGTAATCTATATGCTATGACAGGTAGTTAGTGTTTATTTTCCCATTTACTATATTGTTATAATTCATTATTACACCGAGTGAAAGAGAGAATCCAAACATTTATGTTAGGTGCTAGTATATGATTTTTGTGCTTTTACTTATAAGGTTAAACTAGTTATGCCATAAATTATCTTCACTTAGTAGGTTAAATGCCCTTGACTTTACTATTTACTAGGTAAAAAGCTCATTTGCTTGAGGACAAGCAAATCCAAAGTGTAGGAGTATTTGATGAGGTGTACTTTTATACACTGTTTTAGGGCCATTTAACCCCCAAAATCATGTAAATATGCCTAAATATTGTACTTAATTGTTTTTTAATAATTTTAGCATTTGGGAAGCTCTTGGAAGAAAAGCACGTGACTTGGGCTCGATTTGGGAAGATACTAGACAAAAACGCAACTTTTTAAGTTGGCGACATCCATCATGACGCCTTCACCAAAAGTGCCTAGAAAGTGGATTTTTGGACAAAAAATGTGACTTCTCAGTAGGTGGAGACGACGTCAGAATTTTCCTTTGACGCCGTCAAGATCTCATAGTGACGGCGTCAACACAATTAGTTACGGCATCACAATAGCCAACATGAAGAAACCCTTGGAAGATTCGACGGGCAGACGGCGTCACAAAGCCATAGCGACGCCGTTAGAACCCAATTCCTATATATACAAACCTTATTTTTTCATATTTTTGTATGGAAACTTGTGGTAACTTAGGAGAACTATATTGCAGCAGAATTTTAGGGTTTTTTAACCCTTTTGTGCTCACATGTTTAATTTAAGTGAAGTTTCTTTACTAATTTAATCATTCAATATGTTTATGTGTTGTTTGATTATTTGTTCTTCACTTTCTATTAACATGCTAGGCTAAATTAATTGTTGTTTACTTATGATTGTGATTGTGCAAATATGGGCACGATCAGGCTTCGATGAGATTGAAGAGTTCTTTGAGTGATTGTTGATTTGCCAAGCCTTGAAATAACCTGTGTCAACACAAATGAAAACACTACGTTAAGTGAAGCGCAGGGGGTGTCCCTACGAATCACCTCCAGCGTGAGAGTAAGTATGTGCTTTGTATTTGGTAAAGTATGGTAAAATAAGTAAATGTGTAAAAATCTCTAGCCATACCTGGAGCCCTTACCATCTATTTATAGGTGTAGAAATGAGATAGGACAAGGCTTAGCACAAAGACCGGTGATCGTAGGGGCATCTCACGATTTAAGGGGTGATTCTTAGGGTTGTGTACCACGATCTCTATTTTGGCGGGAAGACCTTGATGGAGATAGAGAACATGGGTGTGACTGTCTGACTTTTGCTCTAGTTTTGTCGAAGGTCCACCGCGAAGGGTGTAGGGCTTGCGTGGCAGATTCCCATACTGGTAACCATCCCGAAGATGGTTTTACCCCACTTAAAACTATTTAAAGGATATTGGTTGCAATTGGGAGAAGATCCCATTAGGGCTTTGAAGGGGAGGCCTTCGAACCGGAGAGGAGGGTACATCATCAAGCCCCCCAGTTGAATGTAATGTATACATCTATGTATGTATTGCTTTCGACTATCATTCACAAACAAAATCAAAGACTATGGTCCAAGTTACATATACTAAACAGTGAAACCCACTTGCCACGGGGTTAGTTGGGGGTTTTAAATGCAGATTACTCAACAGTCAGCCTTGGTTATCGTGAACTTCTTATCTTAATTAAGTTTGAAATCAGAGAAGTCTTTGATCTCTTCCACGTGTGTGATCTCACAGCTCTTTAGCTTCGCCTATATAAACGTTATTCCCAAACCCTTTTTTCCTTTTATCACCTCATATATTCAGCTCTCTTCTTCTTGAAATATTCTTCAGCAAAGCTAAGGTAAGAATTTCAAAAGCTATTTTTTAGTTATGAGTGCGAAGGATACCATAGTTATGCAACATTATAGTTTGTCAGCCAAGGAGTTGAAGGAATTCCTTTCTTTCTATCCCATTCCTTCAGAATATGATGTTATATTGCCCAAATCCACTGAAACCATCTTTGACACTCCTCATGGTTATGTTGGCTTGTACATACATTCTTTTTCTCTTGCCAACCTCAGATTACCTCTTACTGACTTTTTCTGTAAGGTTCTTTAGTATTTCAAAGTTCACATTTCCAGGCTTAACCCCTTTGGTTATGCCAAACTAACAACTTTCATCATTATGTGCAAAGCTTATGGTTGTGAACCTTCTATTGACCTCTTTTGAGGTTTCTTCAATCTTTGTCGGACTGGTAGCTGGCTAACATTCCATAAAAAGTCTGAAAACACATTCCAAATCTTCTTCCCAAGGTTATTACTCGTATCGAGGGATGGCATGAACGATTCTTCTTTGTCCAAGACTCTATTATCTCTTCCAAGTACCCACAACTTCTGCTTGATAAAACAAGCTTAATTTGAAATCCTTCAAAGATAAGCTCCCTCCAAATATAGATGAAAATCCTTATTTGCAGCGTCTTGTTCGGTATCCTACAAGTGTTTGTGTGTTTGATGATCACATTCTATTTGTAGGTAGCCTTAAGCCCTCGTAGGAGTTTGGCCAACAACTGCCTGCGATCATTGTGGGCGGAAAGGGTATTTATCTTTCTCGGTTATTCCTTTTGTCATCTTTTTTGCTAATATATGATTTATTTCTTCGTTTTGCCGAGATGGCTTTCAGGAACTTTATCTATACCAAAGATGATGATAACCTTGCTTTTCTGCCTAAGGAGCCATCTCTAGGATTTGGTACTGGTTCCCCTTCTGCCTCAGTGAATACGAAGCTTCCTAAAGATGTTGAGGAGCCTGAAGTTCAGCTTGCAGAGGTTATCGCAGATTCAGGAGAGAGTCCGAAAGCCGGTGTGTTTGTTGTGCATCGTGGGAGTGTAGCTGCCCGCATCAAAGAGAGGAAGTGTAAAACGAGGGGAGGTTCTTCAAGGCCTCATGTGAAGAGGAAACTAGCCTTCGGGTCATCAAGTTCTCATGTTTTACGTGCCAAAAACTCTGCTTCTAAGGATGATGATCCTATTCTTTCCATATCTGATGATAATGAGGGTAAATATCCAATTCATTTAGTTCTCTCTGAAGTTATTGATTTGCTTATTCATCCTTTGTCATCTTCATGTGTTTTTTAGGCCTCCCTGACTGTTTTGAGCTGAAAGATGCTAATGCCTATCACCTGAAGACCTCTGCTATCACTCCACTAGCTTGGAAAGGTCATTTGGATAATCAAATAGATATGGAACTACTTGATCTTTAAGATCGTTGTTATACGCAATAGGCTGTGGTAGATAATGCAGTTAACAGGAGGGCCCGTGAGTTTTTGCAAGTTATTAAGAAGATAAGAGGTAAAGCTAATGTTATCAAGGCTAGGGAAAGATCTCATAAGGAGGAATGTAAAGAGCTTCGAGTCAAATGTGAAGCTGCTATGGCGGAGTTTGATCAGAATCATGCTGTACTATTTCTTCGGGAGAAGATTTCTTCGCTGACTGCCGATGTTAAAGAGCACAAAGGTAACCTTGATAGGATGATGCTAGAAAGCTAAAATTGGGCAGGCTACCAAGTGACCCTTTTGACCCTTGATTCGAAGGTTGATTCCTTAGAGGCGGAGAAGGCTAGACTGGAGGCTGTTGAGGCATCTCTTTGTAGAGAGGTTGAGGAGCTCAAGCAAGATAAGAGGGATGTAGTGTCAAAGGTCGAACCGTATGCTGCCTTGGAGTTGGTGCATAGTGATGAGTTGGTCAGGCTTGTTGGTACGTTGGCGTCCTCCGCCATTACTTATGGATGCTGTAGAGCATATGAGCAGGTTGCTGCCATGAAGAAGCCTTTTGACTTATCAAAGTCTAAAGGTTGTCGTTCTTCGTACAAGAAGGAGCATACTCAGGCTAGCAATGACTTTTCCACTGCTACGTTCCCTTGGCTAGACGAGTTCGTAGCAAATGCCGCAACTTTGATTGAAGCTCTGTTGTCGAAGAAGCCTCCCGTGTTATAGAAGCATGCTCCTTCAAGGACCCAAATGCTTGTGCCTTCTTCCGAGAAAGCTACTTTATCCTCTGCTCCATCTTCAAATCTAATATCTCCTCATGCTGATCTTGTGAAGCCCTCTCCACTTCCGTTTGAATGAAGGTCACCATGTTGGTGTTAATTTAGCCTCAAGGGTGGTGTGTACCCTTTGAACGTTTTTACTTTGATCCATGCTTCAGCCTTTAAGACAATTTATCTTTGCAATGGTTTATGTTGGCCATTGTTTGAACAATTTGTGTCAACCTTTTTTGTTGTCTTTGAATGGTTACCTATTTCTGAGGGTTAAATATAGGGATGCAATCCCACCTTTTGTTGTATGTTTGTTGTTATTCCTTTGGGGTCCCATGTCTGATCCTCATATCGTTTATCGCTAAATTATTTTACTTTGTAAAGCAAAAGGCTCAAATATTTCGTGCCTTTTTCGAAGGTAAGCTTCCCTTAGGAACCTGAATTGTTTTCCTCATGTTTGAGGTTTTAGGAGGACTTAAGTTTGACTCCTTTATGTGCTTTATCAGTGAAGGCTCATGTGTGGCCTTCAGTTGTGGGCAAATGTATTCTGCCACTTTCAAAAGAAGGTTTCCCTTAGGAACCTGATTTGTTTTCCTCATGTTTGAGGTTTTAGGAGGACTTAGGTCTGACTCCTTTTTGCGCTTCCTTAGCGAAGGCTTATGTGTGGCCTTTTATTTTTTATTTTTTTTATTTTTTGACTAATTGTCAGTTGTTAGATGAAGGGTTTCGATTCGCTTCATTATGTCCTCAAGGCTAAAAGAAGCAATGAGGACAGTTAACGTGAAATTTATAGATGTCTTAGTTTTGTAGGGCTTATGTGTGGCTCTATGACATCCTTTCGAACGTTGAACTTAATATTAGGCTCAAGTGTCGCCTTATGACACAAGTACTTCGAAATTAACCTTCTTCATTGATAGTGTAGAAAGATTTACATCATCACAAGTATGAACACTTAGTTTGCTACACCATTTTCGATAACCAAAACGAATGACTTGAAAGAGAAATAAAAAAGAAAAACTTTGCGAAAAAGAATGTATGTTTTACATGTAAAATTTATGACGGCTTGTTCCTTTCGTTTTTTAACCCAACGATTGATCGGTTGCGTCAACAATTATGTAGAGTTCCTCTTTTTGGACTTCGTTTATTATATATGGGCCTTGCCATTCATTCGCGTTTCGTTTAAGTAAAATGAAATCTCCCACGATGTATGCCTTTTTGCAACTTGTTTCGGTAGTATGCCTTTTCGATCGAAGCCAATTCCTTGCTTTCCTTTCCCTTGGTTTTTTTCTGTACTCTTCCCCTATCATCTGTAGTTTCGACTATGGGGATCATGGATTCTGAACCATAGGTTAGACTAAATGGTGTTTCTTTCTGGCTATTCCTTGGGAGGGTTCTATGTATCTATAATATTTTAGCTAGGTTATCTACCCATCCATGTTGGCTTCGAGTTAGCTGCCTTTCTATGTGGTGCATTATTTCCATATGTTCTGTGACAGGAGAAAAGGATTGTGTTACTTTCAATCCTTTACAAAGGTCTGCGAACATTCCTTCTTTGAAATGTTTCTCTTCTTTCGAGCTGATTATTCGAGGTACTCTGAATTTGCATACCACATATTCCCATACGAACTTTTCTACTTGTCTTCTGTTTATGGTGGTTAGGGGTTTGGCTTCTACCCATATTGTAGAATGTTCGACTGCGATTGCTAGAAACTGTAAACCTCCAGGGGCCATTGGTAGCGGTCCTAGGATATGAATTCCCCAATGGCTAAAAGGCCACGTGCTCCCTGCTGTTATGGTCTCGCTTGTTCCAGATTTCCTTATTACAGATTGTTCCTTGCATTTTTCGCAGTCTTGAATTGCTTTTGCAACTTCCTTGTGCATCGATGGTAAATAGTAACCATGTTTCATGATTCTGAAAACTAGTGAGCGTGGTTCCGCATTAAATCCACATGACTCTTCATGTATTTCTTTTATGATCTTGTCAATTTGTGGTGGGGTCACGTAACAGAGCCATGACGTAAACAAGGATCTTTTGTACATGTTTCCTCAAATTAGCTTGTATCATGGCACCTGGATTCTGATCCTCGTAGCTTCCTTTGTGTCTTATGGATGAGGCCCATCCATATTTTTCTCTTCTGCATATCTACCTTCAGAACTTCTTTTTCCTCTATTGACCTTTTGGTCAAAACTTCGACTGGCACTTCCTTTGTGAGATGTTCAAAGGTCATTAATGCCAGCTTGCTTAGCGCGTCTGCTTTCTTGTTTTGGTTCCTGTGTACGTGCTTAATTGTGTACTCTTCGAAGCCCCTTAGTGCAGTTTTAACCTTTTACAAGTAGTCTTTGATTGACGTCTGTTTTGCTGCGAAGGTACCTTTTATTTGATTTACCAGAAGTTGGGAATCCAGGAATATTGCCACTTTTGCAATTTCCATTTCTTGTGCTATCTGTAGGCCTGCTAGCAATGGTTCGTATTCTGCTTCATTGTTTGTTGTTTGGAACTCGAAGCGTAAAGTGTAAGTGTACTCTTTACCTTCGGGATCTATCAACATTAGCCCTGCTCCTGATCCGTCTGAGTTGGAGGCTCCATCAGTGTAGAGTCTCCACTTACTAAATGAATCTGGCACCTCCTTTGATTTTTCTTCCTTTTTGTTGTCTTCGAAGGGTATCTCGACCAAGAAATCGGATGGTGTTTCTTTTTCATTCCTTCTCAGGAACACGGCATCATGTTCCCCCAATTCGATTGCCTATTTGGCTATTCTTCCTGCTTTTCCGAGCCCTGTTAGCATTTTCTTAATGCATGTATTTGTGAGGACCGTTATCATGTAGGCCTAAAAGTATCTTCGTAGTCTTCTTGCTGCGTGAACCAAGGCCAATACAAGCTTCTCCAAGGCAGGATAGTTGAGTTTGGCTCCTTACAGGACCCTGCTTATGAAATAAATGGGGGTCCATCCTTCATTTCTCTTTGCGGCAAGCACATCGCTTATACTTTCTTTTGAGGCAGCGAGGTGCATTGTTAAAGTTTCTTACACCCTTGGTACAGTGAGTGTTGGTAAGGCTTGAATGAGTTTATTTATTTTCTCTAGTGCTTTGTTGGCTTCGGTTGTCCAATGTATGCTCTTTTTATCTTTGCACCCTTTGAGTACTTTGAAGAAAGCCAGAGATCTTTCTGCACCTTTCGATAAAAACCGGCTGAGGGCAGCTAGCTTCCCGTTAAGACTTTGTATGTCTTTTAATGTTCTTGGCTGTTCGAGGTCAGTGACTGCTTTAACCTTCAAAGGATTGGCTTTTATGCCATGCTTAGTGATGAGGTGTCCTAAAAAGGGGCCTTCCTCAACACAAAATGAGCATTTCTTCGTATTTAGCTTCATGTTGATCGATCAAAACCTTTTGAAGGTCTTGTATATCTTTCAACATTTTTCTTTCAGAAGTACTTTTGATGACCATGTCATCTACGTAAGCTTCAATGTTACTTCCAATTTGGTGACTGAAGACCTTGTCCACCAACCTTTGGTATGTTGCCCCTGCATTTTTGAGACCAAACGACATCTTCTTGTAGCAAAAGACTCCTCCTCCTGCGTAGAAGGCTATTTTGTCTTCATCTTCTTCTGCCATTTGGATTTGATGGTAACCCTTGTAGGCATCTAGGAAGCACTTCAAACGGAACCCTGAGAGGGATTCTATTTTCCTATCGATCTCTGGTAGTGGATAGCAATCTTTGGGACATTCCTTGTTTATGCTTGTAAAGTCCACACACATTCTCCATCCTCCATCACTCTTTTTTACCATAACAGGGTTGGCTACCCATGTTTGGTGCTTGACCTTCCGTAGTATCCCTGCTTTCGTAAGTTCTTCTGTTTCTTTATAGGCTGCCATGTTGCGATCTGGACCTAAACCTCTCTTGTTCTGTTTGATCGGCTTAACATGGTTGTACTCATTCAGCTTATGTTCCATGTTGAAAGGTTTTCCTTTAGCCATTATGGTTCTCAGAATCCCTGTCATATCAGCGTGTGTCCATGCGAAGACGTATGCGTTTGACTTTAAGAGGTTTTGCAACTCTTTTTTGAAATGTTCGGGTAGCTGCTTTCCGATGGTCACTGTTTGGTCAGGATACTTGTCATTTACGATAATTTTTCCTCAGTGTTGACGCAACTGAGGACCCTTTCTTCATTTGTGGCAGGTATCTTTCTGGCCCTCTTTGTTCCTTCATCAGTTTCGCCTACCAAAAGTACAGTTCCGATCCCTTTTTTGGTGTTAAATTTAATTGCTCCATGAATTGTTGAGACTACGATTCCCATCCTTTGCATCGCTGTTCTTCCTAACAGCATATTGTGTGAGGAGTCGGACCTTACTATAACGAAGTTAAGAATTTATGTCCTTGATGCGGTCGTCGTTAGACTTCTACATGCAGTTTTACAACTCCCTAGGCAGAGAACCTAATCATTGTAGTAGTAGTATAGGCAAGACTCAGGGGGTTGTTATCGTTCACTCAAGGAATAGGTTGGGAAGTCCTAGTCACGGTCTAACAGAATTCTAAGGGTTAAGGGAAGATTCTTTTTGTGTTTTTATGTTTTTTGGAAAGCAAGTAAATCATATATTGGAGAGGTTAGTTGGTTTTAGCTATTAAACTAAATATTAATCTAAACTAATGGTGATAACAATATGATAAAAGATTGTGTTTATTTAATCATGTATTACTCCCTAGATTTCTTCTCCTAGTGTTGTTGCTTTGTCACACTTGTGATGATCTGTGTAATTATTTCCTAAGTCATGAACGAATTACACGAACCCGCCGTCTACTTAGTATTCCGTTAGAGCAACGCACAAGTAAGGTAGTATGAAGACTATTACAAGGCCCCTAAGGGTACACTAAGTGCATGTGAAATATATTAAGAGTGGATCAACCATATTAGGGGGCAAGGTAGTATGAAGACTGTTACCCGATGGTATCCTTTCTACACAATCATGTTTCCCTAGACATATCAACAACGATAAAGACAAAAGCTAGTTTTTTAAGACCTAACATGCATATCCATCATAAGAAGCAATACCACTAAAATCTATATTCTAGGTTTCATACAATCATAAATAAACATAATAGGAGGTTTAGCCAAGCATGTTAAAGATAAAGCAAGAACATAGATAAATCAAACAACACATAGACATATTGAATGATTAAATAAACCTTACTTGATTAAAACATGAATTGGAGGAAGTACAATAGGGTTTTTAGGCCCTAAAATCGTCTTTAACAGCTGCTAAACGAACTAGGGTTCGTACCCTCTTTTTATTCTAAAGTTACACACACAAACCCCTAAATTTAGGTTTGTATATATAGGAAAAACGTTGTGACGGCGTCGCGTTTTAGTCGTGACGCCGTCATGAAAGAGAATATTCTAGATAATGGGTTGGGTCGTGTGCTCTGACGCCGTTGTGGAATCTTGTGACGCCATCTTGATCTTTGTTATGACGGCGTCACGTTGTCTTGTGACGCCGTCTCCAGTCGCTGAGAACATTATCTTGAGAGATGTTAGTGTAGGTCCGTAGTCTTGTCCATTTCTTCTCCAAATGAGCTCAACTCACGTGTAATTCTTCCAAATGCCCTCTAAATGCAAAATACCTAAAAAAGAACGATTAAGTACCTATTTTGGGCATAAACACATGATTTAGGGGGTTAAACGACCCTGAAAAAGTATATAAAATGACACTTCATCAAATACCCCTACACTTGGGATTTGCTTGTCCTCAAGCAAATGGGCTTTTCTATCTAGACAATAACAATATGAGGGGTTATTTTACCTACTCTTTTAAAGTATTTTACAACACAACCTTTTAGACCTCATAATTAACAGCACGGTAATTATGTACTAGCACCTCACATAACTGTTTGGGATTCTCTCTTTCACTCAGGTGTATAATAAATTATAACATATAGGGAAATAGAAAATCAACACTCATTACCTGTCATAGCCTATAAATTACCATAAGCTTGGTAAAGGATCAAACCTCCACCGCTAGGTGCAAGCATTATTCATTACTATCTAAGAGGTCTTTTAAAGGGTTGTGGCGTGTAAGTGTAAGATAATATATAATGGAAACGAAAACGGATGGGATACATTTGGGTGGCTTTAGGTGAATTTGGAGTGGAAGGGTTAGCTAATTATTTACACGAATACACTTTGGTTTGGTTGTTAAGCCAAGACTCAGACGAAGATCTACAAACTCTACATCAATCTCTTTCTTTTTCTTTCCTTATTTTTTTATATCATAATACATCACATGAGGTTTATAACACTTGAGCTTTACGTGATTGATATTTACCATATCTAACTAATGACCCGATTTGAGGTGGATCAAAATAACATGGAGATCATGGATGACTAAACCATATGGGGGTTGTGACTTAACTTTTCTTCCCCATTCTTCGCGTGAAATATATACTTCCATGATCACCAATCGTCTCCCAAAATAGGATTTATAAGGAATATGGCTTAGCAAACCATGTACTCAATATAATTACGCGTGGGTGTTAACACAATATGTTAATAAAGGTGGATTTCATACAAGGTAGGCTAAGGCTTTTTGGGTGTAACGATTGGTTTAAGGGTGACAATGCTCTTCATTAATAATCTGGAATCCACTAGAAAATTACGAGAACCGTGAAAAGGATAGGCTCAAAGGGTTTGTACTTGGGTGTTTCTTGCACTAAAAGGTTGAGTGCAGGGGCATGGGTGTGAGATAGTTAATATGATTGGTGTAAACCTTATCATAAAAATTATAGGTTTGAGACATGGTTAATCACTAATGCCTTTTATCAAGAAATTACTAATATTACTATGCTGGTCTCGGATGCTTCAACAATAACTAGTTCTAGTACTTTAATACAATCCGGTACACTTAATATGAAATTTTTACTAACACCTAGACATTCCAGAAAGGTGACAAGGCAATGCTCATATTAGGCCGTAAAGACGGATAGATAAGAACGCTAGCAGATTCAACCTTAACCGAAATGGCGATACATGATAAAATCATCTTGGGTTACCAATGATGGGTACCCGAATTCCTAAAGATCTAAAGGTAAACCTTACATTTTTAGGGTGTGGTATGTGCTTAATTACACATACCTTTTTCCATTAAAAACGGACTTAAATGACCAAAAACAGACAAAAACTGCCAAATATATGTTTGTTTTGCATTTGTGTTGTGCAGGAAACGGATATTCACAAAAGGACGAAAAACAAAGCCAAAAACGACAAAACCGAGCACGGAATGGAAAAGTGTGAAAAGACGAAGCCAAAAGTTCAACCAAGTCAACAAGTCAACAGAAAAGTCAAACAGACAAAGTCAAGTCAACTCCGAGAAGCTGAATCAGAAAAATATAACTTGAGGGATTGAAATTGCCAAATCCCAAAGTTATATTACAAGATAAAAAGACAAGGGTTGAAAATGCAATTTAAAGAAAATACAACTTAAGGGGGGCAAGTCTGCCAACCCCTTAAAGTTGTAACACTACAAGGACGTATACTGCAAAGACCCAATACACTTTGAGGGGCTATTTATGCCAAGTCCTCAAAGTTAAACACCACAAGGATCATGGATGCAAATCCCAACCAACCTTAAGGACCTAAACTGTCAAAACCAAAACCCTTAACCCTAAAACATTTACACCTTTCACCCTTTAGCCCTAAAAACCTTTTTACCTCTCATCCCTAACCCCTAACCCTCGTTACCCTGTGTTTAACAAAATCAAAACACTGTTCACCCTGTTTTTCCCGCCTAAAGTTCACCTTCCCCAAACCACTTCTTTTTACCCTGCAACATCCTCAAAAACCCCTGGATAAACATTTTCCCCCTCCTCCACTACCACCACAATCACATGTTGCCATGCCTCCTTGGCAATCCCACACAATTTCATGGGATTTGACACCAATCCAACGGCTGTGATGACTAAAAAGAAGCACAAGAAGATTTAAGGGCTGAGATTGGGTTTGTAAATGCACTCACACAACAAACACAAAATGTGATTTGTGTCTCAGAGAAGAAGCACACAACAATGAATTGAAGATTTTGGGGTTCGGGTATAAATACCCACCCCTTGGAAGCCATTAGGATCATCTCTCAATTTAGCATTTTTTATAATTTTTATGTTTCTTAGTTAAATCCAGCTTGTACTTTCAATTTAATGTACTCTTTTTTATTCAAGTTAATGAAAAATCAAGTTTTTCTTAATATCTTATTGCTAGCTTAATCTTTGTTCTAACTACTGAAAAAGGGTTCTCAAGGTTTTAAATTCATTATATAAGCTGCTGAAAGCCATAAGCTTCTTCATAGCTTATTTGGTTTTTAAGTAAAAATAAAAGGTTTGACCATAAAAGTCAAATAAGCAAAAGCATGGAAATGCCAATTATGGATGGGCATTGGGATATTTTGATTCAGAAATCAATGGACATAGGGGATAATTATGTTAGTTTTAGGTTCCTTTACCCTTGGACTTTTGTAAGTTTTTATTTTAATTTTCTGTATTTTTTTAGTTACTGTGCATTTGCTTAATTTCAGCTTATTTATGCTTATTGTTTGTTTACATTTGCTTATTTATGTTTACTTTCCTTGTATAAGTATTTGTCTTTAAGCATTTTAGCCTAAATCACCTTAAATCTGCCTTAAAGAGCCTTTTTACACAATTAAAGGGGTGTTTGGGACAGTGACCAAAATGGGACAAACTGGGTATTGTCATGGGTTGAGTCATTGGGTCAGCTTCATTTAGATTAATTAGGGTCTCATAAGTAGTTAAGTCAAGTTTTTATTCATTAAAACTCAAAAACCAAGTTGAAATTAGCTAATGTTGGAATCTGTGGTAATTTGCTTGTTCATATTAGCTTATTTTTTAGTATTAGCTTAAAGTAGTTATTAGACCTTGATTTCATGTCATTCTTAAGAGTTGTGGTGGATTAGCATAGTAGTAGAATAGGTTGCAATTGTATTCAGAGATTAACAAAAATTTACAAACTTAGTGTGAAAAAAAAGGATTTTTAGCATAATTGGCCTATTTGGGCTTGTGGCTTAGTGTTTTTGCTTATTTCTTGTTGCATTAGGTGTATTAGGTTAGTTTAAATAGCTTTTTAGGATTCTTAGTTTATTTTGAGCTTATTAGAGCTTATTTTCAAATCTGTCAAGGCCAAAAAGACTTGCCCTGGTGCTAAGGCTGAACTTTAAGCCAATTTTTATCAGCTTATTTGAGTTATCAAGCCTGTTCTTTTTACATTTTTAGAGAGCTAATAAGCCCATTTATAAGCTTTGATAAGCCCAAGCCTTAAATTGCCTTCTAAGTGGCTTAAAAACAAGCCTAAAGTAGGCTTGTTGGCTGTTTTGGCTGCAGTGTAAGCCAAAAGGCTTATTCTCTTATTCTGGCTTATTTGTTGTTCTTATTTGCTTAATTTTTGCTCCTAAGAGCTTATTAGGTTTGTGTCTAGGTGTGTGTTTGATTTTCTTGTATTTACTTTTGCTGATTTGTGCTAAAAAAAGAAAGTTTTGAGTTTTATGCATTTAAGCATTCTGTTTGTCATAGTTTTTTAATTCCCTTTTTCTAGCTTATTAGTGGTTCATAATAATTATTGTTTGCTGTTTATTATAGTTTTTTATATCTTCTTTTCCTTTTTCTAACTTATAGGTCCTTAAGTGTATGTCTGAGGGCTTAAAAATAAGCCCAAAGTCACCCCTTTTGTCTGTTTTGAGTGACCATTGCTGTCAAGAGCTTATAAGCTTTTCTAAGCTTTTTGCTCATTCCCATTTGCTTATTTAGGTTAGTTTAGCCATTAGCTTATTTATCTGCTTATTTGTAAGTTATAAAAAAATTTCCTTTTTTAAAGTTGCTTAATTTTTGGTTCTTAAAAAAAGTTGTAACAAAAAAATAAGCATTCAAAAAGGTTCGGGAGAGGGGAAGCCAAGGGTGAGCCGAGGCTCGAACCCAAGACCTCTACCCTGCCCCCCAACCTTTTAACCAAAGTCTCTACCGCTGTGCTACAATAGCTCATCCGGTAGAGACTTCTTTGGTTAATTATTTAAGGGCTTTTTGGCCCATTTGCTTCAAAAGTTGTTTGGGCTTATTCAACAGTTTATTTGGTAAGCTGGTTTCCCCAGCTTATTTTTCTTAGGACTGTCATACTTTTAGCTATTTTGTGTAATTTTTCTAGAATTTTTTGTAAACGTTTAGTATTTTTTATAATTTATTTTGTTTAAAAACTTTAAAAAATCATAAAAAATAAAATAAAAGTCAGAAAAATATAAATTTTTTTTAAAATTTTATTTTGTCATATAGTTTCTAGGAAAAATAGTTGTTTTCTTGTAGGGTCATTTTTACAAAATTTCACTTTTTAAAGAACGGGGTTCGTTCCCGTTTTTGATTTGACTCGTTTTTTGTCCAAACGAACTCCGTTTTTAGTCTAGTTTTTTTTTAACTTCGTTTTTAGTCAAGTAGAGTCTATTTTTATTTTAAAAATTGTTCTAGGATTAAAATTGCAAAATTTAGGTTTTTGACCCTCGTTTTTCGTGCCCGTTTTAGGTTTTAAGTTTTATAGCTTTCGTCTTTAGGTTTTATTTAATCATTTTTGCATATTTAATCATAGTAATAGAAAAATCCAATCAATCATCGTTCCATTCAAGCATCAATTATCAAACTCGTCATTCGATTTTCCATTCAAGCCTCGTTGGGACATAACGACCCGGGAATCAAACTTCCGGAGACATATATTTTATTTTGGTAAATTTTTAACCAATCCTTGGCTAAAGGTATTTGGTTGATTGTTTGCTCATATATTATATATATACTATTGACGAATCAATTTTTGGCGCCGCTGCCGGGGAGGCTATTAAACGAATTATCGTTGCGTTTGACAAATTTTTACATAATGGTCCCCTGAGTTGGAACACCGATATTCAAGAGGGTCCAAATGGCCTATAACAAAAAGTCAAAAAAGCAAAGTTTGTAGAATGTGGGCTTTAGCTTTATCATTTTTTCTAAGAAAGGGACAAGTGCTGAATCTAACTTAATAAGCTAGAAAAGTGAGCTTTTTGACTGACAGAAGCTTAATAAGCTTATAAGCTTATTTTTCTTTCTTATTGGGATTTAAGCTGCCAAATAAGCTACAACTATGGGGGACAGTTAATAAGGCTAAGGGGAGTCCTAAATATAAGCTATGGCTTCCTAATAAGCCCTAAAATAAGCTGGAATCAATAAGCTAATCTAAACAGTTTATTAAAAAAACAGAAAAGGTGGAACTTTAAAGCTATAAAAAAGCTAACAAAATAAGCAGACTTAACTAAAATAAGCTTGCTAATCCTAAGACAACTACCTATAAGCAATGTTTAAAAGCAATAAGAAACCTATGGCTTAATAATAAATAAGCTAGAAAGTAGGCTGAATTTAGGTTTTCAGCACCAGGGAGGCTAGGCAGTGGCCAAGGCTATTTTTGGGCTTATGAAAATGAAGCTATAAGAGCTTTTTAACCCTACAACCCAACACAAACAGATTTACAAGGGATATAATTAAACTTATTTCCAAAGTTTGAGTTATTAATGAGGACTTAAACCTGCTGAATTTTGAGGTGGAAGTTCAAGGTTTCAAAAGAAAATGCATACCACCTAATTGTGCTCAAACTTGGTCCAAATTAAAGGGACATGAACAATGGGCTTTTGAAACGAGCTAAGTAACACACAAATAACACAAACAAGGGAGCCTTAAGCTGATCTACACATCTTAAGTGTTTAAGCTCACTTTTCTAGCTTATTAAGTTAGATTCATCACTTGTCCCTTTTAATAACTAAAACAAGACAATAGAAAAAGAACAAAAAAATAGAAAGTTAAAAAAAATTCTGAAAAAAAATAAAATTAAATAAAGAATAAAGTAACAATTCTAAAAATATAAAAATGCCCAAAAGTTACTGTTTAAAATTAAAGTAAATAAAACAAATTAAAAATTTAACCTAATTTAATTATATAAATTAATTAAACTAACAGCAAGATAATTATAGACCTAACTGAGAAGGACTGCAAGACTAACTAGGTTAACAAACATACTAACAAGGGGAACTAACATTGTTAACTATAAAATAGAAAATTACACAATTGGTCCCTGAGTTGGACCCCGATATTCAAAGAGGGTCCAAATGGCTTATTATCAAAAAGTCAAAAAAGCAAAGTTGTAGATGGGCTTGAGCTTATCATTTCTCTAAAAAAGGGACAAAGTGTTGAATCTAACCTTAATAGAGCTAGAAAAGTGAGCTTTTGACTGACAGAAGCTTAATAATGCTTATAAGCTTATTTTTTCTTTCTTATTTGGGATTTAAGCTGCCAAATTAAGCTACAACAATTGGGGTGACGTTAAAAAGGCTAAGGGAAGTCCTAAACTATAAGCTATGGCTTACCTAATAAGCCTTAAGATAAAGCTGAAATCAATAAGGCTATCCTAAACATTTTATTATAAAAAACAGAAAAAGGGAAACTTTAAGCCTATAATAAGCTAACAAAATAAGCTTACTAACTAAAATAAGCTGCTAATCCTAAGACAACTACCTATAAGCTATGTTTAAAAGCAATAAGAACCTATGGCTTAATATTAAATAAGCTAGAAAAGTGGGGCTGAATTATGGTGCTCAGCACCAGGGGAAATCCAACAGTGAGCTTAAGGGCTTTTTAGGCTTATGCAATAAGCACTTAAGAGCTTTTTACCCAAAACCAACCACAAACAGATTTACAAGGGATATAATTAAACTTATTTCCAAAGTTTGAGTTATTAATGAGGACTTAAACCTGCTGAATTTTGAGGTGGAAGTTCAAGGTTTTCAAAGAAATGGGGTTTAGGTTCATTGACTTTTACTTGGTCAATTTAATTATGACAGAACTAAGGGTGTTTTATTAGGCTAGTTTATGACTTAATAAGCACACTAAAGGTGTGCTTAAGCTGTCTACACAGCTTAAGTGGTTTAGCTCACTTTTCTAGCTTATTAAGTTAGATTCAGCACTTGTCCCTTTTTATAATTAAAACTAAGAAAATAGAAAAAGACAAAAAAATAAAAGTTATAAAAATTCTGAAAAAATAAAATTAAATAAAGAAAAAGTTAACAATTCTAAAAATATAAAAATGCCCAAAAGTTACTGTTTAAAATTAAAGTAATTAAACTAATTAAAATTTAACCTAATTTAATTATTTAAATTAAATTAAACTAACATGCAGTAATTATAGGGACAAACAGTGAAGGACTGCAAGGACTAACGAGGTAACAACATACTACAATGGGGAACACACATTATTAAACAAAAAAAGAGAAATTTACACTAATGGTCCCTGAGTTGGACCCCGATATTTCAAAGAGGTCCAAATGGTGCATATTATCAAAAAGTCAAAAAACATAAGTGTAAGATGAGGCTTGAGCCTTATCATTTCCTAAAAAGGGAGCAAGTGCTGAATCAACTTAATAAAGCTAGAAAAGTGGCGCTTTTTGACTGACAAAGCTTAATAAGCTTATAAGCATATTTTTTCCTTTCTTAGTTGGGATTTAATCTGCCAAATAAGGCTACAACTCTGAGGGGGACAGGTTAATAAGGCTAAGGTGAGTCCTAATATAAAATGCTATGGCTTCCTAATAAGCCTTAAGATAAGCTGAAATCAATAAGCTAATCTAAACAGTTTATTATAAAAACAGAAAAAGGGGAACTTTAAGCCTATAATAAGCTAACAAAATAAGCTTACTAACTAAAATAAGCTGCTAATCCTAAGACAACTACAATAACTATTTTTAAAAGCAATAAGAACCTATGGCTTAATATTAAATAAGCTAGAAAAGTGGGGCTGAATTTAGGTGTTCAGCACCAGGGGAGGCTAGGCAGTGCCTAAGGGCTTATTTAGGGCTTAAGTAAAAATAAGCATTTTAAGAGCTTTTTTACCCAAAAACACCACAAACAGATTTACAAGGGATATAATTAAACTTATTTCCAAAGTTTTGAATTATTAATGAGGACTTAAAACCTGCTGATTTTGAGGTGGAAAGATCAAAGGGTTTCAAAGAAATGCATACCACCTTTTGACTCATACTTGGTCAAGTTAAAGGGACAGAACAAGTGGCTTTTGAAAAGAGCTAGTAACACTCAAATAAGCACAAACAAGGTGTGCTTAAGCTGTCTACACAGCTTAAGTGGTTTAGCTCACTTTGTGGCTTATAAAACTTTGACAGAAAGCAAAGGAGCCTTAAAAACTTATTTTTACACTAAAAATTATAGTTAAAATGGACCTAATGAGCCCACACACTCAGCCAAGATTGGCTGAGTGAACTTGACCCACAACCATACTCCATATGACCCGTTTAAGGATAGTGCCAAACACCCCTTTAATTTATAATTTCGGGTTTTTTATCTTTTTTAGTGAAGAAAGGGCCAAGTAATGAGCTTGTAAGTAACTTTTAACAATTATTAAACCTTCTTACACACTTAAAACACAATCAAAGAGCTGAGATTTAGACTTTAAATTTTGATAATAACAATGTCAAGAACTTTAAACCTTTTTTTATTAAAAACAGAAAATTTACAACAAAAACTTATAAGTAAAGCTGAATTACATTAAAATGCTTAAAAGAAAGACTGAATTTAAATTACACTAAAAAAAACATAGTAAAAGTGGTGTGGTACTTCGGCTTGCTTTTCTTCTCTTTATAGCTGCTGAAAGGACTTGGGTTGTGTTTCTTTGGAGTGTAGAAACTTTCCCAAGCAATCCTAGCCCTCCATTCCTTTTTGTACACCATCTCACCATTAAAGGGGTCTCGGGTTGAGTGGGATTGCCAGGGGGCATGGATTATAAGGTTGGGGTGAGTGGGTATAGGGTTAGGGTGAGCTGGGAAGTGTACTAGGGGTGGTGGTTTGGCCTAGAAAACATGGGATGCCCGGTTTGGGTTTTGGCGGTAAAGTGGGTTGAGGTACAGTTATGGTTCGCGTTTAAAAGAAAAGAATGGGGAAGATGCAACTTTGGCCCTCCATCTTTCTTTCTATTTTCATTTCCATTGATGGTCTCCAATCTTCTCTTCATAATTGGGAAAACTCTAATCTCTTATCCTTGTTCTTATCCAAACCTTAAGACACCTTCTTGGTGGCTTGTTTTTAAGCCAAAAGTAGGCTTTTGGCTGTTTTTCAAATAGTTTTAAGCTCAAAAGCTCAATTAGCTTATTTGAGCTTGTGGCTTATTGTTTTTGCTTATTTCTTGTTGCATTAGGTGTATTAGGTTAGTTTAAATAGGTTTTTAGGATTCTTAGCTTATTTTGAGCTTATTAGAGCTTATTTCTAAATCTGTCAAAGCCAAAAAGGCTCCCCTAATGCAAAAGCCCAGGTTTGCAGCCCATTTTCCTAGCTTATGTGCTTTCAAAATTCTAGCTTTTTGGCTTTTCTAGGAAGCCCTTCTGCCCTTCTTTAGGCTCAACAAGTTTCAGGCCTTAGGACCCACTCTAGATGGCTTAATTTTAAGCTCAAAGGGTGCATATTGAATGTTTGGCCTGCAGGTTTGGCTTCTTTGCTTATTTACTTATTCTAGCTTTTCTGTCTGTTTCAGTTGCTTAATTGTGTTTAGTATAGCTGATTAGGTTAGAATAAGCCCCCTTTTGCTTATTAGGTTTGGCTTTAAGCTCATGTGAGCTTATTTGCATTTTTAGTCAAAAATTTGAAGTGTTTTAGAATTCTAGCTTTTCTGCCTGTTTAGCTTATTAAGTTGCTTATTTTTGTGTCAAAGTGCTTTTTAGACAAGTACTTTTGCCTGCCTTAGCTTATTTGCCAAAGTCACTAGCTTATTTTTCTTTTAAAAGCCAAACAGTTGGCTAATTTGAGACTTAGTGTAAAATAAGCTAACTGTTAGCTTATATAACTTATTTTTGTGCTTATTTTTCAGTTTACAAATTTTTGTCTTTTTTAAAGTTGCTTATTTTTAGTCTTTTCAAAAAGTTAAAAAAAATGAGGAATACAAGCGTTGGGATTAGGAGAGACCCCGAGTGAGCAAGACTCGAACTCGGGACCTCTCCCATATCAACCAACACTTGTATAACAACACCTCTACCGCTGTGCTACATTAGCTCATCCGGTAGAGGTTTGTTAAGTTAAATATATATACCCATTTTGCCTTATAAGCCTTCAGCCCACTTTTTGCTTATTACACAGCTTATTTGATAAGCTGTGTAAGTTTTTATATTTTTCTTAGGACTGTCATACTTTTAGCTATTTTGTGTAATTTTTCTAGAATTTTTTGTAAACGTTTAGTATTTTTTATAATTTATTTTGTTTAAAAACTTTAAAAAATCATAAAAAATAAAATAAAAGTCAGAAAAATATAAACTTTTTTTAAAAAAATTTTATTTTGTCATATAGTTTCTAGGAAAAATAGTTGTTTTCTTGTAGGGTCATTTTTACAAAATTTCACTTTTTAAAGAACGGGATTCGTTCCCGTTTTTGATTTGACTCGTTTTTGGTCCAAACGAACTCCGTTTTTAGTCTAGTTTTTTTTAAACTTCGTTTTTAGTCAAGTAGAGTCTATTTTTATTTTAAAAATTGTTCTAGGATTAAAATTGCAAAATTTAGGTTTTTGACCCTCGTTTTTCGTGCCCGTTTTAGGTTTTAAGTTATATAGCTTTCGTTTTTAGGTTTTATTTAATCGTTTTTGCATATTTAATCATAGTAATAGAAAAATCCAATCAATCATCGTTCCATTCAAGCATCGATTATCAATTCGTCATTCGATTTTCCATTCAAGCCTCGTTGGGACTTAACGACCCGGGAACTCATACTTCCGGTTACATATATTATTGAACGAATCAATTTTTGGCGCCGCTGCCGGGGAGGCTGTGAAACGAATTATCGTTACGTTTGACAAATTGTGTTTGAATTTGTGAATATCTCTTTTATTTTTATAAAAATACAAAAATATTTTTCATTTCTTTTTTAGTATATATTTATAAAACAAGAAAAACCAAAAATATAAAAACATTGTCTTAATCAAGAAATAAAATTCACAAGTTGGTAAAAATACCAAAATATAATATTCTCAATTGAGGTATTATCATAATAAATTCCGGTGAACTTGTTGGTTCCCAAATCGAACAAAAGATTTAAAAACTTGCCATTTGTGTCTCTTACGACGTACGGCTCACCTCGATTTGATTAACAAACTAAAAAGTGGGTATAAGGAGGGTTGTTCCGAGGAACTACGACCCGAAAGGAGAAATAAGCTTCGCGCTATTCCTACTCCTCCGCTCACCTGTGCGTTTATCTTTTTGAGAGCTACCGTGAAGTAAGTAGATTATTTGGTTGAAGTTGTCCTACCTCATTGTCCGGTAAAATACATTGTGAATAAATCATTGAAAAACCAAAAAAAAAATTAGTGTAAATTTTCTTTTTATATTTCTATTTTGTGCATGCGCACTCGTTCTCAAGCCCGTAAACGTCGACAACAACAAGTCCGACAAACTTCTGTTGAATCACCCAATCTTGAGAAACCAAATAACAATCAAGAAACTTTCAATCCTCCCATAGTTACGATGGACGATAATCGAACTATGGCGCAATTACTCGAAGCACCCACCGAGGGTTACGAGGATGCGATCGTTGTTCCCGAAATTACCGCGAACAACTTTGAGATCAAGCATGGTCTACTTAATCTTGTTCAAAACAAGCAATTTTTTGGACATGATAAAGAAGACCCACATGCTCACATCCGATATTTCAACAAGATCACTTCTACGATGAAGTTCCCGAACGTCCCGAGTACGTCGGTTAAGCTTATGCTTTTCCCATTTTCCCTCTAGGGAGCAGCCCGGATTTGGCTTGAAAAAGAACCCCCTCGATCGATTCTTACATGGGATGATCTTGTTTTTTCGAAATTCATTAACAAATTCTTCCCTCCCTCTAAAACAACAAATCTTCGAAATGAAATCACGAGATTTCAACAAAAAATTGATGAAACGTTTTACGAGGCATGGGACCGATTCAATGATCTTCTTAGGGGATGCCCGCATCATGGGTTTTTCATAACGAATTGCATCAACTTGATACAATCAATAAATTTCCTAACTTCGAATGATCAAGATTCATTGAACTTCAGCTGCGGGTGTTAACTTTCTGGATAAAATGCCTCGATAATGCCAAAAAATCATCGATAGCAAGTCCAAATTTCGTCAATACGGCGAAGCAAGGCCATTGTTTCCAAAGTAAGTACGAGCTCTTCAACCCAAGCATTTGCATCCGATGTTTGCTGAGCTAAAAGATATGGTTAGCGCATTAATTCTCGATAATAAAACCAAACTCCAGCCTCCCTCTCGTAAAAGCGTCGAGCAAAGGTTTTTTTGGGGGGTGTTGTAACTTTGCGTGGGTGGCATTCTTACCAAAATTGTCCAGCCACCGTGGCAATATATATCGAGACAATATCCAAGAAATACGTGTCAAAGCCGCCTCATTAACTACAACCAAGGGATATGCCATTTACCGTCCTCTAGATTGTTTCAAACCACATTCGACCTCCCGGATTTCCTCCTATGCAAAAACCACAAACAACCAAAAATCGGGGATCAATATCAACCAAAGTCGGGGGAATAATTTTAACCAAAATCGGGGTAATAATTTCAATCAAGGACAAGTTTACCAACCCCAGATTAATCAACCCCCGACTTTTCAAGCTCCACCTTACCAAGCTCCAGTTCCTCCAACACCAGGTGTGTCTAAGCCCGATTTTGATAACTACGTCAAAGCTAATGACGCGGTTATGCAAAATATGCAAAATCAAATGGCAAATATAACGGACCTGATCACCAAATTCGTGAATAGTAATACCGCCTCTACTTCGGGCTCGGGTTCTCTTCCAAGCAACACCATTGCTAACCCAAAAGGTGATGTGAAAGCAATCACTACCCGAAGCGGTGTTTCCTATAATGGACCTCAAATTTCTTCTCTTCCTAAAGAGATGGAAAATGAACCCGAGGTGACAAAGGATACGGTGCAACCAAGCACCGAAAACATCCAACCTCCGGTGGTCCAAACTAATGACCAAATTGGTGAGCCCGTTGTTGCTTCAAAGACTAAACCAACATTGCCTTATCCTTCAAGGGCCAACAAAGAAAAGCTCCGTGAAAAAGACGATCTTCTAGCTTCAAAATTTATGGAGATTTTTTGGAATCTCCATTTCGAGCTAAGTTTCGCGGACGCTCTCCTACACATGCCCAAATTTGCACAATGTTTAGAAAGCTCCTCAATGACAGAGGATAAAGATAAATGAGTTGACAAAGACCCCGTAAACAGAATACTCGGCGGTTATCCTAAAAAAGTTTCTCGAAAAACTTGGAGACCCCCGGTAGATTCTTTACCGTGTGATTTCCGTAGATAAATGAATGCTTAGCCTGGCCGATCTCGGTGCAAGCATCAACCTAATACCTCTCTCTATTTGGAAAGAACTAAGTCTCACAGCTTTAACCAAAACCCGAATGATTCTTGAACTTGCCGACCGAACGATTTCTACTCCAACCGGCATCGCCGAGGATGTTCTCGTGAAAGTTGGAACGTTCTTCTTTCCTGCTGATTTTGTGGTCGTTGATTACATTGCCAATCCTCGGGTTCCCCTAATCTTAGGAAGGCCTTTCTTGAGGACAACACGTGCCTTGATCGACGTTCACGGTGAACAAATGACCCTTAGACATGATGACCAATCCGTGACCTTCAAAGTTGGTGATACTAAGACTTTCTCCTACAATATCATTGAAACGGTTAACCGAGTCGATGTTATTGACATTGCTTGTGAAGAATATGTTCAAGAAGTACTTGAAATTTCTGAAAGTGGCAATCCCACTTCTACTTCGGACCTTATGATCGATTCTCGCTCTCCATCTTTCACTCCCTTCAGAGGAAGTGATTTTCTAATGGAAGAGATCGATGAATTTCTTGAACATGATGATTCAATACCACCAGGTGTTGACGGCATCTATGATTCTGAGGGAGATACTATTTACCTTGAGGAATTGTTAAGTGTGATCAATAGTGACCCAAATCTCCCTCCGTCACCAGTTTGTGAAATCAATGTGCCTGATAAGATTAAATCTTCATGTGAAGATCCTCCCGACCTTGAACTCAAAGACTTACCATCCCATCTTGAGTATGCGTTTTTGGAGGGTGATGACAAATTACCCGTCATAATCGCTAAAAACTTGAAAGATGAGGATAAAACCGCCCTGATCAAGGTTCTTAAGTCACACAAACATGCCATAGCTTGGAAGATTTCTGATATTAAGGGGATAGATCCACAGTTTTGCACCCATAAGATTTTGATGGAGGAAAATGCCAAACCCGTAGTTCAACATCAGAGAAGAGTTAACCCCAAAATCCATGAGGTTATTAAGCAAGAAGTTATCAAACTTCTTGATGCCGGGTTAATTTACCCTATCTCTGACAGTCCCTGGGTAAGCCCGGTTCATTGTGTCCCTAAGAAGGGAGGCATAACCGTGGTGAAAAATGAAGAAAATGAATTAATACCCACTAGGTTGGTTACGGGATGGCGAGTTTGCATCGATTACCGAAAACTCAATGATGCAACTCGTAAAGACCATTTCCCTTTACCATTCATGGATCAGATGCTTGAAAGATTAGCCGGAAATGAGTACTATTGCTTTTTGGACGGATTCTCCGGCTACTTTCAGATCCCAATTGACCCACTTGATCAAGAGAAGACTACCTTCACCTGCCCTTACGGGACATTTGCCTATCGTCGCATGCCTTTTGGGTTATGCAATGCACCGGGCACGTTCCAAAGGTGTATGGTTGCAATCTTTCACGATATGATTGAGAAAACCATGGAAGTCTTCATGGATGATTTCTCGATTTTCGGGGATTCTTTATCCTCTTGCCTTTCCCATTTAGACAAAATGCTCCAAAGGTGTGAATACACCAATCTTGTGCTAAATTAGGAAAAGTGCCACTTTATGGTTAAGGAAGGCATAGTCCTTGGCCATAAGATTTCTAAGACCGGGATTGAGGTTGATAAGGCGAAAGTTGATGTCATTGCAAAATTGCCTCATCCCACGACCGTGAAGGGTATTCAAAGTTTTCTCGGTCATGCCGGGTTCTACCGACGATTTATTCAGGATTTTTCCAAAATCGCCCGGCCTATGACCCACCTCCTTGAAAAAGAAACTCCGTTTATCTTCTCAAAGGAATGCATCGAAGCATTTGAGACCCTTAAGTTAAAGTTGACCCAGGCTCCAATTTTAGTTGCCCCCGATTGGGACTTGCCCTTTGAAATCATGTGTGATGCAAGTGATTTTGCTGTTGGGGCCGTCCTGGGGCAACGTAAGACCAAGCACTTCCAGCCGATACACTATGCAAGCAAAACCATGACCGAGGCTCAAGCACATTACACTACAACGGAAAAAGAATTACTTGCCGTAGTGTATGCTTTCGAGAAATTCCGGCCATATCTTGTCTTGTCTAAAAGCATAGTGTATACGGACCATTCAGCTCTCAAGTATCTGCTCGCTAAGCAGGATGCTAAGCCAAGATTGCTCCGGTGGATTTTGCTGCTCCAAGAATTTGATGTCGTTATCCATGATAAAAAAGGAGCAGAAAATCTCGCCGCCGACCACCTTTCTAGACTTGAAAATCCCCATCAAAGTGAGCTCGAGAAAAAGGAAATTACGGAAACATTTCCTCTCGAGACACTTGGGATGGTTACCTTTCGTGGTGATGATAATGCCCCATGGTTTGCCGATTTTGCAAACTACCATGCGGGGAATTTTGTGATCAAAGGGATGTCGTCCCAGCAGAAAAACAAGTTTTTCAAAGATGTCAAGCATTACTTTTGGGACGACCCCTTCTTGTTTAAGATATGTGCGGATCAAGTGATCCGGCGGTGTGTGCACGGCAAGGAAGCTCTCGACATCCTCGAAGCTTGCCATAATGGACCCACGGGGGGACATCATGGTGCAAATCTCACCGCCAAAAAGGTCTTTGATGCCGGTTTCTTCTGGCCCACAATTTACAAAGATGCCCACGAGTTGGTTAAAAACTGCGACTCGTGCCAGCGTCAAGGAAAAATTTCACAACGTGATGAGATGCCTCAAAATTCCATCCAAGTTTGTGAAATCTTTGACGTTTGGGGCATTGACTTCATGGGGCCGTTCCCGTCTTCAAGAGGGAACAAATATATACTCGTGGCCGTCGATTACTTGTCGAAATGGGTTGAAGCAAAAGCGCTCCCCACCAATGACGCCCGAGTTGTTTGCAAATTTCTCAAATCTCTCTTCGCCAGATTCGGTGCCCCTCGTGCAATCATAAGTGATCGCGGAACCCATTTTTGCAATGACCAATTTGCAAAGGTCATGCTTAAATACGGAGTCACTCATCGTCTCTCCACCGCGTATCACCCACAAACAAGTGGGCAAGTTGAGGTATCCAATCGTGGCTTGAAAAGAATTCTTGAAAGGACCATAGGCGAAAACCGTGCCTCTTGGTCGGATAAACTAGATGACGCACTTTGGGCCTTCCGCACAGCTTACAAAACACCCATCGGGTGTACTCCATACAAGCTAGTGTACGGACTCCATACAAGTTAGTTTCGGGAAGGATGTCATCTTCGATTTGCGGCTTGAGCACTCACAGCTTATGCAGGCCCTTAAGCATACAAAACATTGATATCAAAACGCGGTGGTGATCACAGAAAAGTTCAACTCATGACTTAATGGAACTTCCATGATCATGCCTATGAGAACTCTTTGATCTACAAAGGGGAAAAACAAGAGCATCCATGACTCCTAGATCAAAACGAGTTTTCAACGTCGTGTGATCGAGTCCTCCTCTTTAATCTAGATTGAAGTTTTTCTAGCAGCTTAAGACCCGTGGGAGTGGACCATTCATGTAACCCAGTTTTTCCATATGGCACTGTCGAGCTTATCCGACGCTCCGGGGCCAAATTTCAAAGTGAATGGTCTTGTTTAAAGCACATACTTTGGCAGGGACGTTCAAATTGGAAGTCCTCAGATCTCCAGACATTCCCCATGAACCAATAAATTCTTAGGTGACGGGTCAAGCATAGCGACCTTAAACAAGCGCTTCGTGGGAGGCACCCCATGCTTATCGTAGTATTGTGTAGAAATAAATAAGTGTTTTCTTGTTGTGTGGAGGCTCGCCTCTTCCATTACCCGTGTTTCGTGTTTGTGTTGTTAATTGTCCAGGATTGCCCGGATTGTGAAGACTCTCGTGCTTATATTTTTATCAAGAGTTTCACATCCTCAGCTTCATTTTGGGAATCCAATATCCAAATCTAATCGACTAACGTTTTATCTTTTGGCACACTTAATAAACGGCCTTAGATTTACGTAGGTGCCCCTTTCAAAACATCGAGGACGATGTTTAGTTCTAGTATGAGGGGGGGGGAATCTTCGATTTGATTTTTGATTTTGCCTGCAGCCGTTGTTATCACGTAATCCCGTTTTTACCACCAAATTTTCAGTCAAAAAAAAATGAAAAAATTTAAAAAATTTTCAAAAATAAAATAAGTGTTTTGTCACAGTTTCGACTTTCCTAAAGAGTAGAACGAGAATAATTTTTGACTCGATCGGGCGTGTTGAGCCCTAGCTAGTTCCTCAATTGTAGGCTAAGCTTTCACGAATTCTATTGCTTAGAATTTTAATAAGGTGAAGAACAAGAAGTGATAGAGTTAAATATAAGTTTATGTGCTAAGCAAGATTCTTCTAGAGCTTATATGAGTAACTTGTGGCTTTTTCTTCCATTAGCTTTTAATCCACCTATCA
>BQNB010048223.1:0-42675 GCA_026074375.1 Tanacetum coccineum | reverse complement strand
AAATACAAAGATTCAAAACACATAAAAACACAAACAAATCCCCGGCAGAGGCGCCAAAAACTTGATGGTGATGATGCCAGATTATGAGAATGAAACACGCAATTCAACAAGAACTCAATTTAGGCAAACAATGAATGAAATACGCAATAGCAACAAACAAACTAACAAACAAAGATTCTAGATAAACAAAAACACGAACAAATCATCGGCAACGGCACCAAAAACTTGATGTGTCTCGCGACTAATAGTTTTAAATTTATAACACGAATTACCAAATAAGCAAAGAACACACGGGCAAGTATGACCCTTTTGTATGTAGCTAGCTTAGTGTGGTAAGCCGAGGTCGTTCACTAGGATTTGGGTGTTTTTAGTTGAGAAGAATCTATGTATCAATAAGCAATAAGATGGTGGTATAATGGTTGTCATGTCCCACAATACCATATAAGCAACAAATAACACGAAAATTATGATTAAGCAAATTCAATAAGTAAAACAACACTTGTTTGGAACTAGTATTCATATCAATGGAGGGTTGGAATATCGGGTAGATACTTAAGCAATAGCAAAAAAATCAAAAGTCATACAATTCCAATCAATGGGTAATATCATGAAATTGCATTTATCACGGTTTAGATTAACAAACCCTTTCGACCTATGATCATCATTATAAACTGATTCTTTATAATCCAATTGTGAGAAATATGAGTTTCTCCAACATGTTCATAAGATCCCTTTCTACCTATACTTTAGATTAAACCTTTATGAGTCCAATTAACTTGTATATTCATAACAAGAAATCCTTTCGACCTATAGATCCGATTATGATTTACCAACAAGTTGTTAAGACACATATAAATTCAAGCAAACTCATAAGCAAAACCGTAAATCAATATTGCAAAATACCAAACACTCCATATCAATGTTTACATCATTCTAAACAAGTAAAATAAAACTACTCCATGTTTATTTCAATAAAAACCAAAGGTTCATCAATCATATCATTCATAACAAACATCATAAAAGTAACAAGAGATTACCAAAGTAAGATTACAATAGGTAATAGAAGGATTTAGAGTAACCCTTAAGCCTCCAATCGACTACTAGCTTCGTACCAACCAGAAAATGATACTGGACACCTTTCTTGATGTTCTTGAGCACTACTTCTGGAAATGGTAGAGGTTTTGAGGTCTTTTAGGAGAGATTTGGTGGTGAAAATTCATCCTTCGAGTGTAAGGAGAATTGTTGGTGGTGTAGAGAAGAGAGAATGAAGATTTGATGATTAAAAACAATGGTATGGGTACTCCTTTATATAGTAGTGTGAAGGACTTGGGTATTTAATGTTTTCTTGGGGCCAAAGGGTCATAAAATGCCATGAGGTAAAAGTCTAGATCCTTCTTGATCGTTCACAGAGCTTCAAGACAAAAATGGTGCAGCAAATGCAGACGAGCCGCCCGGCTTGTGGTCTCAGCCGGTCCGCTGGGGCTTCATCCGCAGCGTACACGTTGACCGATTTTGCATTTAAGCTTCCCGTTTAAATCGTACTTGGTCGTGGGTCTTTATACTTCAGTAATACTTCGTTTTGGCTCATTCTTGGGACTTGGAAGCTTGTATGGTTGACTCTTTTGCTCTTGAAATGCTTCCTAAGCTTCTTCTTGACAAGGGATTCTTCGTACTTGCATAAATCTTCGTTTTTACTTCTTTTTCTTGCTTTTCTTGTACTTGACTAAAAATAGACTTGAAAACACACTTTGGTATAATTAAGTAACAAAATCATATATAAATAGCTAAATAACATGTACAAAAACCATGATAACGCTTTTAAAAACATACTTAATTTGAGTGTTATCATAAATCAAGCAAAATCGAAAGATATATGAAATTTTAATCCATTTCGTTTAAACTACGACATAAGGAGAGTACAATGAGCATATTTTGTGTTTTTACCTTTTAGCTAGAAATTATTTCTTGATATGGTTAAGATATGTGCGAAAATACCAAGAAGGTGCGTTTTTGTTTGTGTGGTTTTGAGGATGAATGGACAAAAACGTAGGTTTGTGGAGTGTTATCAAAAAACTTTTAAACTTTAGCAGTTTTGGTCCTTGTGGTTTAATACTCCTTTCCTTTTCCTTCTAATACTTTCCTAAGGCATAAACAACTAATATGAATTGACAACTTAATCCCTTGTAGTTTTCTAAGCCTTAAATAGTTATTCCCAGATTATTTCTAAGCCCGAAAGTAATTAACTTATGACACATTTAGCCCTTGGAGTTAAAATAAATTAATCTCCCTCAAAATATGGTCTGTTAAGTTAAGAAAAAACTTTATTAATTTAATTTCTTGGCTTTGTGAAAGACATTTATTTTCAAAAACTCTTTTCTTCGCCTCGAACATTGACCCATAGTCTATTTAAAGATTTATTGAATTTGTTTGAAAGTTCAAATTTTCTTTTAAGTCTTTGTGGAAAATTTCATTTGAATGCATTGTCTCACCCTTGAACGAAGATCCGTAGTCTATTTAAAGATTTCTTGGATTTGTTCAAGAGTTTAAATTTTCTTTAGTAGCTTTTTCTAATGAAGAAATTGATCTTGATATTAATTCAAAATTTTGAAAAATGATTGACGTTGATAAAATCAGTTCTAAGAAAAATTGTTCGAGTCAAATAAGATTTCTCTTCTTTTAAAGAAAAAATGCAATGAAACGTACATTTTTTTCATGAGGAGCACGGATTGCGCACTGAATTGTACATAAGCCTTTTTCTTTGGTTTCAAAACTTTGAATGTTTTGATTAATAAAATCAAGACCGAAAAGATTTCTCTTTTCATTGTTAAGGATAAACGTACTTATGCATACATTTTCCTTTTAACTGAAGACCGGGTTGTTATATGACATTTAATAACAAACCATAGAAAAATAGAAAAGCCATGTTTTAAAATCTTTAAACTTTCGATCGAACTTTATCTATAATCCCGTGTCATTATTGAATGACATTTCTAAGATCATAGATATTATCGATGCTGAAAGACATGTCGAGAAGAATATTTTTGGCTTTTTCAAATTTTCTAATTTTGTATTTTCTTTTTGATTAAAATTTTTGTATTATGTTTTTATAAAATATTTTTGAAAAAATGAAAATATTTTTGAGTTTTTTTGAAAAAATATTTTACATATAATACAAAGGATGCATGAAGTAGTAATTAAATTACTCTCCGTCAGACTCCGCAAGACTTTTTAACTCTTCATGTGTAATGCTTTGCACGTCAAGGCGGTTTAGTAGAAACTTGAAGCGTTCTCTGCCGAGTGCTTTTTGTAAAGATATCCGCCAATTGATATGTCTTGACAAAGTATAGCTCAACAACCTCATTCTTAACTTGTTCCTTTGATATAATGGTATCGAACTGTAATATGCTTCGTCCTCGAGTGTTGAACGGTGTCGCAAGACAAGGCAATCGCGCTTTTGGAGTCGCAGTACAACGTGATCTTTTTGAAGTAAAATCCATAGCCGGTCAACTGTGAGCGCATCTAAAGGATTTGTGCACATCAACCAGATAAGGAGATGTACTCTGCTTCAGTGGTTGAAATGGCGGTACACTTTTGTTTCTTGGATGACCAACTAACTAGTTTTTCCCTTAAAAACTATGCACTTCTCGAAGTACTTCGTCTTGTATCTTGGCAACCTGCATGATCTACATCTGCCAAAACTGTTAGTCCAAATCCAGTGTCCTTCGGATACCATACACCCATATTAATGGTTCCTTTTAGGTACCGAAAGACCTGTTTAACCGCAGTAAGGGGCTTTTCGATAAGCTTTGTCTAATACCAGTCACACATTCAGACATCAAACACTAAATCATGACGACTTGCTGTAAGATACATAAGGGAGCCAACCATACTATGATAATGAGTAGGGTCAATGGGAGTCCCTTTTGAATCATAATCAAGTTTTGACCTCTCCACCATGAGAGTGTCAACAACATTGCAGCTTTCTAGACCATATTTCTTTAACATTTCAAGAGCGTATTTTGATTGATTAATGAAGATGCCTCTAGGATTTTGAGAAACTTGTAGTCCTAAAAAGAATGACATTTTCCCATCATTGAAATCTTAAAATGGTTGCTCATTTCTTTGCAAATTTATCACATAAAATTGGATTTATAGAAGCAAATATAATGTCATTAACATAAATTTGTACCAGGATAAGATCCTTGCCTTCCTTTTGTGTAAATAATGTCAGACCGACTACATCTTTGACAAATTTCTGACTAAGAAGGAATTTTAAGAGCATGTAATACCATGCCTTTGAAGCTTGTTTCAAACCATAAAGTTCTTTCTTTAATCTGAATACATGATTCGGATGATCTTGATCTCCTCATGCATGGCTTCTATCCAGCTAGATTCCCTCATGGCTTCTTTGTAATTCTTGGGCTCAACTTTCATTAAGAATGCATGGAAGTAGCACCACAGGGCATCAGTATCAAGTTCTCACCTTGTAGAAACTAGTTTTGATGGATTGCTAATGATTGTTGTTAACGGGTGATCCTTAGTCCATTTTATGTTGTGAGAATGTGGTTGATGAAAAGTATGCATGTTTGAATTGTCTATAATCCTTGATGATAATGACTCAGCAGAACTAGTTTTAGGAGGAGCAAATGGATTTGTAAATGTATAACTGTCAATCTTTGCATCTTCATTGTCTTGATTTTGCTCTTCAACATTGGTAGACTGAATTAGAGGTGTTGTTGTTTCAATGTTTGTTGAAGTAGTTGGATATGGTGCATCTTGATCAATGGTGGTAGAAGAATAAGCCCTGGCTGTATCTTTTGGTAGAGTTGCAATGGAAGTAGTCGGAGATACATCACTTGGTGAAGGTTTGAAGTATTCATCAAACATAGGTTGAAATAGCAGATCCAAATCATCTTTTAAGGGTGGTTTAGCTGATACTGAAGTAGCTTGGTTTAGTACGAGTCTTGAACTGATCTGTCTAGAAGTTAAAGATTGAAGCTCAGGTCCTGAACTAAATTGTTCAGAATCCATTTGGGTAAGCTCATCAAACTATACGTGAATCATTTCCATGATCATTCGAGTTCGTTTATTGTAAATCTGGTAAGCCTTCCTTGATGGAGCATAACAAATGAAAATACCAATATCTGCCTTTGGTTTAAGTTTTCCAAGATCTTCACTGTCATTGGTTGGATAACATAGTGCACCATAGACATGAAGAAATTTTAGATCTTGTTTACGGTTTTAAAGCAGTTCATATGGCGTTTTATTGTGTCGAGTGTGAATTAGGGAATGGTTCTGAGTGTAACAAGCAGTAGCCACAGCTTCAGCTCACACAAATAATGGAGATTTGGAAAATATAAACATAGTTCGTGCAACCTCTACTAAAGTTTGATTCCACCTTTCAACGACACCATTCTGTTGTAGAGTTCTTGCAATTGACATCTGATGACTAATTCCAACATCTTCTATGTATGACCTTAATGTCTGATTAATAAATTCTGTGCCATTATTTGTATAAAGATATCTAACCATTGCTTGCATTTTTTACCCATGTAAACCTTGAATAGTCATCAACAATAACCAAGATGTATCTCTTCCAATTTATTCTTTCCACTCGCATTGGTCTACAAAGACCCATATGAAACATATTAAGCATGTTATTTGTACTTGGCTCATGTTTAGGTTTATGGGATTCTTTCTTGCTCTTACCCACATTGAACACAAGTGGTCTTTAGCATACTATAACTTAGGCAAACCTTTGACTAGACCCTCCTTTGCAAGTTAATTAATGGTGTTGAACTTTATATGTGACACACAACAGTGCCATTACCAAGATTTTATCTTTGAAGCTTTATAGAGCAAAAAAATTGGTGATGACTTCATCACGTCCTCCAATGAGATAGTATAGAGATTAAAACCTCAAGATCTTGAAAGTAGATCAACACCGTCTAAATTTCAAACAAAGCATGTATGTTTTATGAATGCTACTTCTAGATCCGAGTCACAAAATTTCCTAACGGAAAAAAGATTATGACCAAGTCCTTTAATGTAGTGACACGTGAAATTAAGATGTTCCTAATTTGAAGATCACCATAACCCATTATAGCTGCAAAGTGGTCGTTGCCAAATCTTACTGTGTCGATGAACTTAGAAACGAAATTGATGAGCTTTTCACGTTGTCTAGTCATATGCTTGGAACAACCGAAATCTAAGAACCAAAGTACTATTTATACAATCTGCACAAGAAGAATAAAGAAAAAACAAAAATACATACAAAATTTCTGGATCCTAAATTTTTGATTGGGTTCCGAGTTGTTAGTAAACCTAGATAGCTCCTAGATATCCAAGGTTAGGATTATCATCCTGAACCCTGAGTAACTGGTGAAGACCTAATTAGTTTTCATTTAGTGGATGACTATAGCTATTTATGAAAGCTCCTGTTCATGAGTTCCTAGCTTGGTTATATCTACGACTGAGTTAAGCACTATGTTCAACAACCAAAATCACTGTGGTTGTGAGGATTTAACCACGAGGTACAACTATGGCAGAAGAGATCCTAGTGAGAGGGCACTAATTTCCTACCAAGTTAAAGGTTCTTCTAATGGGTATCAATCTATGTCCTACATTATGAAAGATCCTTCCTGTTGGTTTCCATTCAAACTTTTTCTTTTGTTTAATAAATTTAACCTTTTTATGTTTTTGCACATCATTAAGATAATTAACAACACATGCATCATGATTATTCATTACATGACAAGCAAATATTTCCAGAATTTGATGACAACACAACATTCTTAACATTCGCATTACATTCTAAAACATGATTGTTCTTATTTGAAATAGACTTAAACTTCCTAGGTTAGACTTCTACTTTATTCTTCTGGCTCCTACTTGATGTTCGCTGGATTTTATCATTCTTTGTATTGCTCCTAGTATGTGTTCCACTAGCATAAGTATAGCTTACTCTTCCTGTAGAAGGTAACAAGGTGTTGTCAGTCTTTTGAATGGTTTGCTTTACTATGTGTTTCTGTGTGTTATTAACAACTATTTTGCTTATTCTTGATGTATCTACGTAAGGCTTATACTTCTTTTTATGACACGTTGCAGGAGTCAACTTTTCATTCCCGCTTTGTGTAAAAGGGCATGAGGCACTAACATACACTAATAGTTCTTGGATTCACTGAGAAAACTTATATGCATATTCTAGCTTTTCATCTGACGGATTCAAAGCTCTAGCTTGTTCTATCAATTCTTGAAGTGTTTCTATATGCCCTTTAGTGACATTCAGGTAATCTTGATGCATAATTCTATTGTTCTTAAAGTACGCATTGATTGGTTCAAACTCAATCCTAAGCAGACCTGAGGCAAGAACTTTTGTGCATTTCTCAATTACCTTGTTGGTATGCAAGTGTGGAGTGACTGTTTTTGACAAATCATTTTTCTCAATAACCTTGGGAATAAACCGAGTTTTCAAAAAAGGAGTTATAGCATAATGTTTAATTCTTAAAGTTAAAGGTTTTTCAAACTTAGTATTTACACTTGTACCTTCCTGATTCATTTATGGTTTAAAAAACTTTGCTTGTAGCTGTGATCTTAACTTAGCATTTGTAGAAATCTGATTATTAAGTTTTGTTGCAAAGAGTCAGTTTTAAGTTTGTTTTGAGCCTGCGTCTGCTTGATTAATTCATAAAGATTTTTGTAAACTAACTTAAGGTTTTCCCTTTTCTTTACTAAAGACGAAGCTTGAAAATCTAGTGACACGTTCTCATCATCAAGTTTCTAAATCTTAGAATCAAAATCTTGTGTTTCACAAGGAGTCACTTGACTCTTTCCTTTCAATTTAGCTAACAGTTGCTTTAACTCATTAACTACAATTGAGTTTTCTTATAACTGAGCTTTTATCTCATTTATCTCAAAAGATTTGTTGTTGATTTATGTTATCACAGAAGCATCATGTACTTTCCAAGATTCATAACAAATCATTTTCTCTTTATTATGTTGCAAAGTAAGTTCAAGAGAAATGCAATATTCCTCAAGTTTTGCAAAATATTTCGATAGCTTGTTAACTGACTTGTTTGTTTCTTGTAGATTTAAAAGCTCGGTTTCAAGACTTTTACAACTTGCACAACTATCAACTCCAGTCAAAGAACTCAAAACCGTACACATTATATCATAAGAGATATTTTCTTCCAAGAGTCGATCATTGTTGATTAAAAGTTGTTTTTTTTTCAATCTCAAAATATTTCTTTTCTACAGAACATTGGTCGACCTCTTTTTCCATTTGTTTACAAATTACTTTCATTTCATTAACCTCTTTGTAAAGATCCATTTTGAAAAGTTTAAAAGATTCTCTAAGATTTTTTACAAATTGTATGACTTCTGCTTTGTAAGCATCTTTGATACGTTTCATCCCCTAATTTCCCCAATTAGTTACAATGATCATATCATCAAACTTGTCAAGATGATTCTTAGCCTTTTGAAGTGAATCTTTTACCATAATGGTTGTCAAAAGTTGTTTTGGAAAAAGTTTTGCAGGTGTTGGTTTTTCAACTGACACTGGTGGAATTGGTTTTGAAACTAGTGACCAATAGACATGTTATGCAAACAACTGTTTTTGTGGAACAAAATACTCATAAAGTTTATTCAGTTTTGCATAATCAATCTGTTTATCATCATGTTCTTTTTGTTTTTCTTTCATTTTTAACCGACTCTCTTCAGCAAGGATTAGTGTTTCTTCAGTATCACATACAGAAATTGGTTCATGTTTTTCAGCTAAAACATTGGCATTATACAACATAGGTTGTTTTCGTTGAGCTTGACTGATGTGCGATCGTCATAGGACTTCTACACGAGAAGTTTTACAACTCCCTAGGCAGTGTACCTAATCGTTGTAGTGTAGTATAGGCAAGACTCGGGGTTGTTTATCGTTCACTCGAGGAATAGGTTAGGAAGGCTTGATCACGGTCTAACAGAATTCTAAGGATTGAGGGAAGATTATTTTTGTATTTTTGTATTTTATGGAAAGCAGTAAAATCATATAATTGGAGGGAGGTTTGGTTTTAGCTATTTAAACTAAATAACAACTACGCTACTGGTGATAATAATAAGATAAAAGATTATGTTCATTTAATCATGTATTACTCCCTAGATTGCTTCTCCTAGTGTTGTTGCCTTGTCACACTTGTGATGATATATGTAAATATTTCCTAAGTCATGAACGAATTACACGAACCCGCCGTCTACTTAGTATCCCGTTAGAGCAACACACCTGTTAGGTAGTATGAAGACTATTACAAGGCATCTAAGAGTACACTAAGTTCATGTGAAATATATTAAGAGTGGACCAACCATATTAGGGGGCAAGGTAGTATGAAGACTGTTACCTGATGGTATCTTTTCTACACAATCATGTTTTCCTAGACATATCAATAGCGATACAGAAAAAAGTTGGTTTTTTAAGACCGTTATCATAAGAAGCAACATCACTAAGATCTACATTCTAGGTTTTATACAATCATAAACAAACACAATAATAGGTTTAGCCAAGCATGTTAAAGATTAAGCAAGAACAATAAATAATCACACAACACATAGACATATTGAATGATTAAGTAAACCTTACAATAGGGTTTTTAGGCCCTAAAATCGTCTCCTATAGCTGCTAAACGAACTAGGGTTCGTATCCTCTTTTTATTCTAAAGTTACACACTCAAAACCCTAAATTCGGGTTTGTATATATAAGAAAAACAATGCGACGGCGTCGCGTTTTAGTCGTGATGCCGTCGTAAGTAGAATCTTCTAGATCTGCGTGTGAGTCGGTGTGGGCTGACGCCGTCTTGAAATGTTGTGACGCCGTCAGTTTATGGGTTGTGACGACGTCGTATATAGCTTGTGACGTCGTCTCTAGGCTCTGTGAGCACAAATCTTCTAGAGTCTTGGCGTTGGTCCGTAATCTTGTCCGTTTCTTCTCTAAATGAGACCAAGTCACGTGTAAATCTTCCAAATGTCTTCCAAATGAGAAATACCTGAAACGGGATGATTACGTACCTATTTTGGGCATAAACATACGATTTTAAGGGTTAAACGACCCCAAAAAGTGTATAAAATGACACCTCATCAAATACCCCTACACTTGGGATTTGCTTTTCCTTAAGCAAATGGGCTTTTCTATCTAGACAATAACAATATGAGGGGTCATTTTACCTACTCTTTAAAAATATTCTACAACACAACCTTTTAGACCTCGTAATTAAAAGCATGGAAAATATATACTAGCACCTCACATAAGTGTTTGGGATTCTCTCTTTCACTTGGTTGTATAATAAATTATAACATATGGGGGAAACACAAAATCAACACTCATTACCTGTCATAGCATATAAATTACCATAGGCCTGGTAAAGGATCAAACCTCCACCGCTAGGTGCAAGCATTGTTCATTACTATCTAAGAGGTCTTTTAAAGGGTTATGGGGTGTAGGTGTAAGATAACATATAAGGGAAACAAAAATGGATGGGATACATTTGGGTGGCTTTGGGTGAATTTGGAGCGGAAGGGTTAGCTAATTATTTACACGAATACACTTTGGGTTGGTTGCTAAGCCAAGACTCGGACGAAGATATACAAACTCTACA
This sequence comes from Tanacetum coccineum, assembly GCA_026074375.1. Taxonomy (NCBI): domain Eukaryota; kingdom Viridiplantae; phylum Streptophyta; class Magnoliopsida; order Asterales; family Asteraceae; genus Tanacetum; species Tanacetum coccineum. Next base: position 32,041 of record BQNB010048223.1, on the reverse strand, counting down.
TCAATCTCTTTCTTTTTCTCTTTTTTTTGAATAACCCAATACATCACATGGGGTTTATAATACGTACCCCTACACTTGAGCTTTTACATGCTCGATATTTACAATCTAACTAATGACCCGTATTGAGGTGGATCAAAATAACATGGAGATCATTTGACAAACATATGGGGGTATTGACTTAACTTTTCTTCCCCATTCTTCCATGAAATAAATACTACCATGAATCTCAATCGTCCTAAAACTGTATTTACAAGGATAAGGACTTAGCAACCGTGTACTCAAATAATTAACTTGGGTTAAACACAATAATGTACTAAAAATGAGAACATATAAGGTATGCTAAGGCTTTTTGGGTCTAACAATTGGTTTAAGGGTGACAATGCACTTCATTAATAGTTTGGATTAACCAGAAAATTACGAGAACCGTGAAAAAGAATAGGCTCGGAGGGTTGTACTAGGGGTATCCTGTACTAAAAATGAGTGCATGGCAAGGGTGTGGGATAGTTATATGATCGAGGTGACCATCATAACAATTACAGGTTTAAAACAAAGGGTTAATCCTAATGCCTCTTATCAAGCAAATCCTAATACTTACTGTGTGGTCTCGGAATGCATCACAATAACAAGTTCTAGAATTTAATATACTACCGGTACACTCATATGATTTTACTAACACCAGACATTCTAAAAAAGGCAACAATGCAATGCATACATGGCCGTAACGACGAAATAGACATGCACGCCTGCAGCTCAACCTTAACTCGAACCGGGTAAAGATAAAATCATATTGGGTTACCAACGATGGGTACCTGAATTCCTAAAGATCTAAGGGCGAACCTCACATTTTGGGATGTAATTTTGAGGGTTATTGTGCTAGTCATATAAATTCCTATCCATGAGACGCTATTAATACTCGGTTTTCGTCGGTATGTGTCATAAAAAAATTTAAATTTGGTAAAAATTACCTCTTATGTTATGTTTTGATATATTACCCATCATTTTAAGGACAAAGCAAATGAAAAATGAAAGAATAGTTTCTAAGGCTTATTTCCCCCTACACTTATTTTGAACATTGTCCCCAATGTTCTCTAGAAGTACCCATAAAAACAGATAAAGGGAAAAGAAAACAAGGAAAAGAAACTAGTACTCCCCTGATTTGCTCAATAATGGAGAAGAAACATGAGATAACCGATTAAATCGTCATCGAAGAATCATCTAATAGAGCTTCCTAAGAACTTCCAAGCTTCTTCTCATTAAATATAACCTGTAATCAAAGACAAAGACAACTATACCAAGCATAAAATGTGCATTTTACCAATTATACAATCTGAATTTAGGGTTTGACTCAATAAAACAGTAAAGATAGGATGAGAGAATTGTTAGATTCGTGGTTTTATGTAGGTTTATAAAAGAATATTACATATTTTAAATGTTGTACAAGTTTTATTTTCAAAAATAATTAAAAATTTTAAGTTTTCCATACCTGGGCGTTTTACGCCGTTAGGGTTAGTGTGACCTCGTTACAGGTGTCGTAGTGACGGCATCGCGTGTTAATCATGACGCCGTCTCCACGTTCTGTAAAAATGAAAATTTTGTTTTTTGATGAAAAAATTCCTGCACTTGATTCTATAAGTTAATTCCTGTACAAATAGTTGCATAAAACCTGAGATTTCACAATTCAATCATATGACGCAAATTAATCTAAACAATTTATTAAACATGCTTGAACTTGGCTCAAAAGCCGAATGAATTCCCCTATACTTATTGTTGCAAAATACCTTTGATTGAAATTAAGAAGAAGTTAAAGACAAACAAAGCATGATTACAAGATAATTCAAACATAATAAAACAAACTATAAAGAATTAAAACACACGAGACACTCCTAATATGCGGGAAAGGTAAATTGGGTTGCCTCCCAAGAAGCGCTTTTCTTTATTAATGAGTCTTGTAGTTAGACTCGAAGTCACACGTTATTACGTAACTTCTCCTTCGTCTTCGAGAGTTACATCATCGTCTTTGTTGGTGTCTAATAAGTTCTTTTGATATGGCTTTACCCGTTGTTTATTAACGATGAATTTGCTTCCTTCTTCATCGTATAACTCAATTGCTTTGTTTTTCATGTCTTTGCTAACCGTAAATGGACCATACCATCTTGACTTATTTTTCCGGGGAATGGTCTTAATCGTGAGTTAAAGAGAAGTACCTTGTCTTTGTTTTTATAGTTGATTGGCAATTTTATTCGTTTATCATGCCACCTTTTCGTTCTTTCCTTGTATGAGATGGATGATTCATAGGCGTTAAGCCGCATTTCGTCCAACTCATTAATCTGTAAGAATCAGGTTTCCCCAGCTTTAGTGAGGTCCATGTTGTAGTTCTTTATGGCCCAATATGCCTTGTGTTAGTGCAAATATTACGATATTTAATCTACACAGTCTCGTTTGTTTTGTTGATGACTAACACGTAACTTGTAATACATAACGTAAAATGTACAAGTTACTCGTAATCGCATTTTGTCTCAACATACATCAACATCTCTCCATGTCTCGACTCCTCGTATGTTGCAACACAGGTTCGTACATGTTTGTTATGTTGCAATTCTATGTTCAGAACCTCTTTTCACATTTGCATTCACAAAAGTATTTTTATACAAATAAATAATACCAGGTTTAAACCAAAAGGTTTTTACCAATCAACGTAGGCATATGTTTTTTTATGACAAAACATAACAAAACCATTTTTTCAAACCTACTTATTATCTCAAATCATGATCTTCTTTACTATCTCCACTTTGTAGAAAAACAACGCACACTTGAAAAAGTGTACAAATCTTTTTAAACCCTAACTTTACACAAAATCATCTTACACTTATTAATTTAATTACTTCATTTAGTATATAATCAAATGCAGCAAATCTAAGGAAAATCTCATAAGATTACACAAGATATCTCAAGATTTTGCAAATCAAAATCTGGATTTAGTTACTGTATTCTAGTGCCCTTAGTTTTGTAAGCCGGTGCCCTCTGTTAACAGCACCGACAGAATCGGCATACAGTAAACTTTTTGGTTGTAAATACCAAGCAATTTCTCATGTTTTCACACACCTTTCACACATATTTTCTCTACATTTTCACGCATTTTAGACTCAGTAGCAATAGTCATTAAACCCCTCATTCTTCATGTGATCATAATGCTTCTAACATTCATCTTGTTGTTAAGCATACTCTTTGATGATCCAACCAAAGCAAGCCTTAAAGATTTGCCATTTCCATTCACATCAAACATACAATATGAAGATATACAAGATTAGAGATTCATCATCTACATGCCATTTCATTTAAAGGACTTCCTATCAAATGGAAGTAATTTAGATAAAGGCATTGCCTATCCATTTGACAATTTTCGTGGATCATCATTAGTATACTCATTTGTATCATCTTTTGTACCATTTGATTTAGACTAGATGTTTTATGTGTTTGTGCCATAAAACACAAGTTTTGTTATGTTGGGCCATAAAACATAACGGGGTTTTGGGTTGGTTCTACCCTTTGTGTAAGAACCCAGTATTTAGCTTTATACTGGATAAATTGTAAGCGACGATGGGTTGGTTCTCCTGGTGATTAGGACTCAGTATTTAGCTTAGTACCGGATAAAGTGTAAGCGACATTGTGTAAGGTTTTCTCCGCCGAAAAGGGAGCATGTTGATCTAGTGAAGTAACTCTCGAGTTGGGTACTCGGGGAGGGTAGAGTTTAGAGTTGTAGTCGAGGCTAAGTTATGAGTAAGGGCGGGGACGAGGAGCTCCGGTGACCGAACCATATAAATCATCGTGTTTGGTTTGCTTTCTCTTTACATATCGTTATTTCTTTACTTTATAATTATGCTTCTGTTATTGCTTGATGTTTATTCTTGTTTACTCGATATAGTCATGGACTATTATTAGTACTTTTCCTATTAAGTTACAATTGTTCGAGCATTTGATACAAAAAGTTTGGTTTTCCCCAGCTTTTGTAAGGTCCATGTTGCAGTTTTTTATGGCCCAATACGCCTTGTGCTCTAATTCGACAGGAAGGTGGCATGCTTTGCCATAGATTATCCTAAACGGGGTTGTTCCTAAAGGGGTTTTAAATGCTGTGCGAAATGCCCATATTGCATCATCTAGTTTGTAGGACCAGTCCTTCCTAATGTTTCTAATGGTTTTTTCAAGAATACGCTTTATTGCTCGGTTTGTGTTCTTGACCTGTCCGTTCGTCTAAGGGTGATATGCTGTGGAGAATTGGTGAACCACACCATACCTTTTCATTGCTTTCTTCATTTAGTAATTGCAGAAGTGCGTACCCCTATCGCTAATAAGGGCTTTTGGTATTCTGAATCATGCAAATAGTCTCCTAAGGAAGTTCACTATGTTTCTAGCATCACTGGTGGGAAAGGCATGAGCCTCTACCCACTTGGATACGTAGTCAATAGCTACTAAGATGTATTTGTTTTTGTTTGATGAGGGAAAAGGTCCCATGAAGTCTATCCCCCATATATCAAATATTTCACAGACTTGGATGTATTTTTGAGGTGTTTCATCCCTCGAGGAAATGTTTTTGGCCCCCTGACACGCATCGGAAACTTGGACCAATTTACGTGCATCACGAAAGATATGTGGCCAGTAGAATCTGACCTTGAAAACTTTCCTTGCTGTGGTGGTGATGCCATGGTGTCCTCCGGATGGTCTGCTGTGACACTGTTAAAGAATTTATGCTGCTTCATCTCTGGCCATGCATCTTTAAATGATTCGGTCAGCACACTGTTTGAATAGGAAGGGTTCATCCCAAAAGTAATGCCTTAAGTCGCTGAAGAACTTTTGCTTCTCTTGGCGGGTGGATCGGAAGGGCAGTACTCAGCTAGCTAAATAGTTACCATAGTCGGCGTACCATGGTTTGTTATCCTTGTCGGAGATTGCCATCAACCGCTCTTCAGGAAATAAGTCCCTTATCTCAGCCCTGGTTAGCTTCCCTAAGTCGGGGTTTTTGAGTCAGGAGAGATGATCAACTACTAGATTTTCAGCACCCTTCTTATCACGGATCTCGATATCAAACTCTTGTAGCAGCAAGATCCATCGAATTAGGTGTGTTTTTGTATCTTGTTTTATGAATAGATACTGTAGGGCAGAATGTTCCGTAAAGACGATGGTCTTGGACAAGACCAGGTATTGACAGAATTTGTCGAATGCAAAGATAATACCCAGAAGCTCCTTTTCCGTAGTTGTGTAGTTTTCTTGTGCTTCGTTCATTATTTTGCTGCCATAGTGTATGGGCTTGAAATGTTTGTCGATTATTTGTCTTAATATTTCCCCGACAGCATAATCACTTGCGTTACACATGATTTCAAATGGTAATGACCAATTTGGCTTTATCATAATTGGTGCATGTGTCAGTTCTCATTTCAATGTTTTGAATGCATGGATGTATTCTTTAGAGAAGTTGAAAGGTGCATCTTTAACAAGGAGCTGGGTCATTAGACGTGCGATTTGTGAGAAAATTTTTATGAACCTTCTATAGAAACCGGCATGTCCAAGAAAGATTCGAATGGCTTTCACATTCATTGGGTATGGTAGTTTGGAGATTGCCTCGATTTTTGCCTTATCGACCTTAATCCCAGAACCTGAGACCTTTTGGCTGAGGACAATTCCTTCCTTTACCATGAAGTGGCATTTTTCCCAATTCAATACAAGGTTGGTTTCCTCGCACCTCTTTAGCATCTTCTCAAGGTTTTTAAGGCAGTGGTCGAAAGAACTACCAAAGACGGAGAAGTCGTCCATGAATACTTCCATGCTATCCTCGATGAGCTCATGGAATATTACTGTCATGCAGCGTTGAAAAGTTGTTGGGGGCATTGCATAATCCGAAGGGCATTCGTTTGTATGTAAGGTCCCGTAAGGGCAGGCGAATGTGGTTTTCTCTTGGTCCTCAGAGGCGATAGGGATTTGAAAATATCCAAAAAACCCATCTACAAAGTAGTAGTATTCATGCCCAGCCAATCGTTCGAGCATTTGATCAATGTAGATGAGATGACCACTGGGAGTTGATTGCTTTCCTGGAGGAAAGCGTACTTAAGGTTCTTGGGTAATTCCTTTAATTCGAGTTTAGGTGGTTCCACGCTTGATGGTCTCAGTCGATTTTCTGGGGCTTTCCATTCAAGTGGTTCCACCGGCTCTGTCCTCGGGTAAAAAGAAATAGCGAGTGCCTTGTTAGAGTCTTCCTCTTCTTCATCTTCGGTCCATTTCCTGTCATGATTTACTGTATCAACCCATTGTTCCTAAATCAGCTTAGCGGTGTGATCAGCACAGTATAGGTAGTCGTCACGAGAGTATTTGGATTTTATTGATTTCCCGATGTTGAAGGTGATGGTTTCGCTTCTGACCCTATAACTCAATTTTCCCTCGTGTACGTCGATCACAACCCTTGCTGTGGTGAGGAAGAGTCGTCCTAAAATAATCAGGACTAGCTCGTCTTTGTCCATCTCTAAAATTACGAAATCGACCGGGAAAATGAATTTGCCTACTTTTACTAATAGATTCTAGCAGACACTGATGGGGTATTTGATAGACCGATCAGCCAGCTGAATACTCATTTTGGTAGGTTTGAGTTCAGAAATCCCTAATCGTCGGAAGAGAGAATGTAGCATAAGGTTAATACTTGCCCCTAAATCAGCCAGGGCGTTCTTTACTGCCAGGGGTCCGATGAGACATGGCAATGTGAAGCTTCCTGGGTCTCCTTCCTTTTGAGGCAGACTCCTTTGAATAATAGCGGAACATTCTTCACTAAGTTTGACTAATGAGGCTGCTTTCTCAAGATTTTCCTTATGCGAAAGTAGATCTTTCAAAACTTTGGCTCCCTTTGGCATATGAATCATTGCTTCAAGGAATGGCAGAATGATATGAATTTGCTTAAAGATTGAGAGAAGCCGCTCATCCTCGTCATCCTTTTTCTGCCTTTTTAGTCTGGACGGAAAAGGTAGGTTGGATGTCTTAGAAGGCTGGTAAAGAATGGATGGTCGAGGGGCGGGCTCTTGTGTAATGCTTGGTTCGGCTCCCTCAGGCCCTTCCTTTTTGGTTTCTCCCTTAGTGAAGTTGTCAGTTGCTGGTCGTGGTGGGGCTAGAAAAGGTGGGTCTTGTGTGCTAATTCCTGATCTGGTTGTTATGGCGAAAGTTGGTGCTTCAGGTTTTGGAGTTTCGCTTTTGTTAATTGCTGAGAGTATTTGAGAGTATTGTTCACGCAGTTCCTTGTGGTATTGGACAAGCATATCTCCTATCCCCTTTGCGTGAGACTTCTTTTCGAGCATGAAGTTGGCGAGCTCGTCCTCAAACTTGCTTCTGATAGTCCATTCGGGGCCATCCTCCCCTTTTCCTTTACGTTTGTTGTTCCCTCATGGTGAGGTGTCGTCGTTCTGATAGAACCTCAGAAGGGAAGGGTCATCATAGATGTCTCCCCCGGATAGGCATACCTGTTCGGCCTGGCCAAGTTGTTTGCATTCATCGGCCTCGTGAGATCCTCTACAGTAGTCGTAAATTAGGTAGGGTTTTTTAGCCCAACCTCTCTAGCAAGTGTTTCGAGGTAGGAGATTTGATTACAAACCCTTTTTAGGTGCCCCCTAAATATGGGTTGTACAGTTTTCAAAATGGAGGAAATGTTCATGGGTGGTGGCATGTCATCCCACAAATCATCTTGGTATTGGACATATTCATCAATTTGAATCCACCCTTCTTTTTTGATGAGAGAGTGGAAGCGGAATTGAGTGAACTGGTCGAGTTTCCTACGATCGTCCTAGGATATGTTATCATGAAAGATTTGTACTAGAAGCCATTTCTATATTCCATGATGGGGGACTTGGTTGATTAAGTCCTGGAAATGAATCCAGGCACTTTTGATGGGTTCGTTGTCCCCTTGTTTGAATCGAAGGATTAAGTCTCTAAGGGCCGAGGTACGTCCAACCAGAAAGAAATGGTCGAGGAATCGTGAAACGAGTTGATCCCATGTCGTGACTTGAGTAGGAGGTATTCTATCAAGCTATTCTGCCACTTTTCCTTTGAGGGAGAAGTGGAAGAATCTTAACCTAGATGTATCCCTTGTGGCTCCATCAGCTTGTATGTTATCAATGATACTTAAGTAATGTTTAACATGGTGGAGGGGGTCCTCGTTTTTCAACCCTTGGAATGTGCATGTGTTTTGAATAAACCAGATGTCATGTGAGTCAACGATTCTTCCGGTTTGTTCGGTTGGAATGGTGATTGGATTTTGGAAACCGGAGGATGTGGGGTGAGAATGTTCATGCAAGGTCTTGGGAGGGGCTGACGATTTAGGTCCGGTGTTGTTGGACGGGGAAGCTTCATTATCAAAGAGGTTTCTTCCGGCAATAGCAAGGGATTCATTTTGATGTGATCGCAAGGCGACTCTTTTAAGCCTTCGAAATTCTCTTTCAGGTTCGTCGATAGGTTCCGTTAACCTTTTAACATTGCTACGTGTCATGGTGATAGATTTACGTGTTAGGAATATGAAATTCCTAGGAAAGTGTCAGGGTCGCTTCCATAGATAACAGTCGTTAGCTCATTAAGTAATTTTTGGAAACTTAGAAAGTTAGTTAGCTAAAGGCCCATGGATAAACCCATGCAAGCCCAAGCCCACCATCTATTGTAAGTATATAAACACATCTCCATGCCTTGGAGAGGTGGTTGGTTGTTCATTTTTCACTCATTAACAAAGTTCTCTCTTTTATGTTCTTTCTCTCTCTAAGTGTTCATCCAACCCACTCTCTCTCTACCCTCACATCTAGTATGTTATTATATTAGTATACAATTGGTATCAAGAGCCATGGAGTGGTGTGTTTAGTTTTTGTGTTTAAGTTTTTTTTGGTTTGTGGGTTTCTTGCAAGATTCGTCCTCTCTCTTTATTTTTTTTTCTCGAAGATATTGTGGACACTAAAAGATCATTTACCTTGGTAAATTTGATCTAGTATCTTTAAGATTAGGTGTACAAGCTTTGAATCTAGAAAAATAACATTTTTTTGTCACTTTTGTGTTCAAAAACCTTTACAAAGAACAAAATCTTGATTTTAAATTTTTCGGCTTAAAAACCTTAAACTTTCTATTTTTCTTGTTCCAATAGGGTTAGTAACACTAGTTGTACCCAAGTCGAACAACCTGAGTCGAACAACTCAAGTCGAACAACCTGAGTCGAACAACCCAAGTCGAACAACCTGAGTCGAACAACTCAAGTCGAACAACCTGAGTCGAACAACCCAAGTCGAACAACCTGAGTCGAACAACTCAAGTCGAACAACCTGAGTCGAACAACCCAAGTCGAACAACCTGAGTCGAACAACTCAAGTCGAACAACCTGAGTTGAACAACCCAAGTCGAACAACCTGAGTCGAACAACTCAAGTCGAACAACCTGAGTCGAACAACCCAAGTCGAACAACCTGAGTCGAACAACTCAAGTCGAACAACCTGAGTCGAACAACCCAAGTCGAACAACCTGAGTCGAACAACTCAAGTCGAACAACTCAAATTTCTAAAATTATACGGTTTATTTCTTTGACTTGTAAAATCCCGTGAAACATTTACGTGTCTTTCCTGGTTTTGTCAAGAATTGTAAAATCCCGTGTAGTTTCAAGACTTAAATCACTTAAAAGACAACTTATTTAAACACAATTTCTTTCTACCACCGTCCGATCAAACAAGTAATCTTTTAACATACATATTTCTCAATGACGACTCTTACTGACAAAGCGATTCTTTCGGGTGCTGACAATCGTCCACCTATGTTGGAAAAGGATAATCAGAATGGAACTATACATGATGAATAGACAACATGGACGAATGATCCTTGAATCCGTTGAGAATGGTCCACTCATCTGGCCTTCAATTAAGGAAAATGGAGTGACAAGACCAAAGAAATATTCTGAGTTATCCGCTACGAAAGCAATTCAAGCTGATTGTGATATCAAGGCAACAAATATCATTCTCCAAGGACTAACACCTGAGGTCTATGCATTGGTTAGCAATCATAAAGTCGCCAATGAACTTTAGGAAAGAATTCAACTTCTCATGCAAGGAACTTCATTGACAAAACAAGAAAGGGAGTGTAAGCTTTATGATGAATTCGATAAGTTTGCTTATAAGAAGGGGGAAACACTACGTGAATTCTACTTGAGATTTTCACTACTACCCAATGACATGAACATCTACAACATGAAACTGGAACAATTTCAAGTGAACACAAAGTTTTTAAATACTCTTCCTCCTGAATGGAGCAAATTTGTGACTGATGTTAAACTGGTTCGGGATTTGCACACAACTAACATTAATCGGCTTCATGCTTATTTGGGACAACATGAATTTCATACAAATGAGGTTCATTTAATGCATGAACGCAACTCAGATCTGCTTGCATTGGTTGCAACCCATCAGATGACTCAGTCTCCTTATCTAACTCATCAAAACTCATACCAAAGCACTCAATTTCAACCATAAGTTTCACCATATCAGTCTCCACAGTTTGGATCACCTTATCACTCTCAAAAATACTCAACTCATCAATCATCAACACCTCTTTTAATCACTTATCCATCTAATGATTATCAATCATCAATTCACCACAATGTTTATTCTCCATCATCATCTATCCCTTAATTGGAATATGCTCCCACAGTTAACCAACAATATGAATTTTCCTAACCAGACTCATGTATAATTGTTCCAATGTTCTAGAAAGGTGATGATCCCATTGATGCCATCAATCACATGATGTCTTTCTTGACTGCTGTTGTCACTTCTCGCTACCCTACTACCAATAATCATCTGAGGAATTCATTAAACCCTAGGCAACAAGCTACCATTAATAATGGAAGAGGGACATTACAACCAATTCAAGGGAGACAAACATCTTTAGCTGTGGGTACTACAAGGACATATACTCCAGGAGCAAGTGGAAGCAATTCTGGGAAACAAAGGACTGTTATCTGTTACAATTGCAAAGGGGAAGGCCATATGTCTAAACAATGCACTAAACCTAAGAGGAAATGGGATGATTCTTGGTTTAAGGATAAAGTGTTGTTAGTACAAGCTCAAGCAAGTGGTCAAATTCTACATGAGGAGAAACTTGCATTTTTAGCGGATCCAGGAATTCCAGAAGGACAAACCACACAGACTGTCATTACTCACAATGCTGCTTATCAAGCTGATGATTTGGATGCATATGACTATGATTGTGATGAACTCAAAACTGCCAAAGTTGCTCTCATGGCGAATTTATCTCATTATGGTTCAGATGCTCTTGCTAAGGTATGCAATTAGGATAATATGAATAATAATATGATTAATCAAGCTGTGCAGGCGATGCCGTCTTATGAACGGTCAAATATTGTGAACCACTCAGAGACTGAAATAACCTGTGATAGCAATATCATTCCTTATTCTCAGTATGTGCTTGAATCACAATAGACAACTATTTAGAATTCTAACTCCTCTGCACAACAAGATGCACTGATATTATCTATGATTGAACAACTGAAAACCCAAGTAGTTAATTGTATCAAGATAAATCTAGAAAATAAAAGTGTCAATGATACTTTAACTGCTGAGCTTGAGAGATTTAAGGAACAAGTTAAAGTGTTGAAAGAAGGACAGAATGTTTATTTAAGGAGTAATAATAACGTTTTAGATTCAAGTGCACAGTCTGTAGAGATTGATCGTCTTAAACAAACTCTTTTTGAACATTTAAAAGAAAAGGAATCTTTAATACAAACAGTTACTCTTCTGAAAAATGACTTTAAGAAAGAAGAATCTAGGAACATCGATAGAGAGATTGTGTTAGAAAAGAAGATCAAATAATTAGATAATATTATTTTTAAAAGAGATCAATCTGCACAAACTGTTCATATGTTGGCAAAACCTCAGTTTTTCTATGATCATACCACTAAACAAGCTCTAGGTTTTCAAAATCCTAAGAGACCCTTATGCTTACTGAAGAGAGTCGTTCAAAAATGCTTTTAAAACAACAAGATCCTATGATGTTAGAAAAGAAAGTTAATACTACACCAGTCGATTATGCTGTCCTTAATCAACTTTCTCAAGATTTTGAAACACGATTTGTTCCACAAACTGAATTATCTGCTGAACAAGCCTTTTGGTCTAAGAATTCTGTGAATTCTCTAGAACCCACTCTTTCTAGTAGACCCACCAAAGTTGAGGTTCCAAAAGAGCTTCCTAAAGTCAGCATGGTTAATACAAGTTTGAAGAAACTTAAATACCATCTTGCTAGTTTTGACGTGGTTGTCAAAGAAAGAACCACACCCATAGCCATCACTGAGGGCTCATGGGGGTTCAGACATACAAAATCTTGTTTTAGAGATGAAATCATTCCATTTGTAAAAGTTCTAAAGGACTTATTTAATACATTCGATCAATATTTGATTGATGAACTTTTTGATGTCCAAAATGTCTTCCATTAAATGGAACAGGCTGTGGAACAACATCATTTAGAATAAAAAACATTTGAAGTAAAAATGAATCAAGTTTTGAAGGAAATGAACGACTCTTGGAACAAGTTATTAGCAAAGATATCGTGAACACTATTGTGAATTCTTCTGTGGATATTGCTTATGTGAATGTGCATGAATATGAAAAGTGTCTCAAACTTGAGACCGAGCTTCTCGACAAAAAGGATTTCGTTGAAAATGAGATTTATGATAAACTGTTCAAAAGTTTTGCTACTCTTGAAAAACATTGCATCTCTTTAGAAGTAGATACTCAACATAATCAGGAAATTTTTCAAAGGGACAATTTTATTTCAAATCAAAGTGCTCCAAGTTTTGATTAATTATTTGAATTAAATGAATTAAAAGCTCAGTCCCAAGAGAAAGACGCGGTCATAAAGAAGTTAAAAGAGAGAATTAAATCTCTAAGTGGAAAAATGAACGAGGATAAGATTAAAAAGGACTTAGAAGAGATTGAAACAATAAATATTGAATTAGATCATAGGGTGTTGAAGCTTATTGCTGAGAATGAGCATTTGAAACAGACCTATAAACAACTTTATGACTCGATTAAACCTGCACGTATTTGATCAAAAGAACAATGTGATGATTTAATTAATCAAGTCAATCTAAAGTCTATGGAAATCTCTGATTTAAATGCTAGTCTTCAGGAAAAGTTCTGGAAATTATAGCTCTCAAGGATGACTTAAAGGAAACTTAAAGGAAACTTAAAATATCCACTAGATCATTCCTTAAAATCAGCCTGTAGGTGTGCTAAACTAATTCAGGAGTTGCTTACACACATCAGTAAAACCTGCCCGAGTGTCAACAATATTGATGGAAAATTAGTGGTTATGACCCCAAAGAACAAGGACAAAAGAGTTAGATTCACTAAGCCCGTCACATCCTCAGTAAACACAATCACAAAATAGCCTCTACATCAAACCTAGTTTCTAACAAACCTATGTTGTCTTCTACAGGAGTAAAACCGTCTACTAGTGCTAACCATATAAACCGCGTAGGCTTACTATTCTTTTTCCGACAATATGCTAGATGTCGTGTCTAATCTTAGCTAGAACCAATCTACCACTTCCACCAATGCTATTCTTTAAGGCCTAAATTTACTAAACCAACCCACACAATCAACCCATCCAATATATACATATTATGGATAGACCACACTACTTAAAGTTTGGAAAACATTGACTCAATCTATATGTAGCAATGTTACAAATGGACTCACTCCTCCACACTAACTAGACTATAACTCTAGACTGTGAAGATGACCAATTTCTTCTCTTGCACTTGTAAGAAGAAGGAAAAAGTAGAAGTGGAAATCTACATTTACAACAAGATTAAACAAGTTAAATGATCAAAGATTTAAAGAGATTTAGTAAGATCTAGAGAGAGAAAGAACTGAGAGAAATTCGTGCAAAAGGGTTATAAAATCAGTTGGAGATGACCCACTATTTATAGGAGCTGAAAGCTGACAGTCTGGCAACGGCGGTCCCGGCGGTCCCTTATATATAAGGGGGCCGCCAGGCCTATAAGGGGGCCGCCGCCTAGACTCCGCTCCCTTTTTTGTCTTTTTGTGGGGAAGGTTGTATCTGGTATAGAAGCTTCCATTTTGGGGGGAAAACCAGATTTCAAATTTTATATTTAAATAAAACATTTCTTTTATTAAAAAGTATTTTGTGTTTATTTATTTTTGTGAAAAATACTTTTGTAGAAATGTAATGGTTAAGAAAAAAATATTTTTCTTTGATCATCCTACAAGTTTAATTTGTTTGTACATACCTTATGTGATTTACATCGGGTGCAAACAAATGTCGGTGTTGATGCAGACTTGAGACATAGAGTGTTGTTGATATGTATGCATTGATGATTTGTGATTACGAGTAACTTGCGTACTTTACGTTATGTATTACAGGTTACATGTTTGTTATCACCAAAACATAAAGAGATCGTATAGATTAAATATCGTAATATTTGCACTAACAATCTCCCCCTTTTTGATGATGACAAACTATGTAAACTATAGCACATAGTAGAGTTTAAAAGTTACTCGTTTACACTCCCATCTCCCCCTTTTGTCGAAGCAAAAAGGTATAGTGTGTATTATGGTTGGAGCATATAGGTTGAAGGTTTGTGAAGAAGACATGAGAAGAGGGTACGTGCTCCGGGTATATATGTTGGAGGAATGAGAAGAGGATATATGCTCCGAGTATATAAGTTTGAGGTATGAGGAGAAGATGTGAGAAATAAAGGTGAAGATGATTGTGTATTCCTTGGATAGTTTAGAAAATGTCATGAGATGTGAGAAGTAGGCAAGACAAGAAGGTAGGTACTTTGAGTGTATAGGTTGAAGGAATGAGGAAAAGGTAGGTGATCCAAGTATATTGGTTGGAGGAATGAGAATACAACATGAGAAATACGGTTGAGGTAATTTTGTGTTTCTTAAATAATTTAGAGGATGTCGTGATAGATGAGAAGAAGACATGAAAAGAAAGTAGGTACTTCAAATATATAAGTTGAAGTTATGAGAGGATGACCTTAAGGTTTAGAGTGATTTTGAAGTGGAGGAGGTGAAGTATTTGGAGTATGAATAAACCCTTCATCGTATTTGACAATCCCCAATCCTTAGTGAAGTCTTTTATCATCATGGTTAAACTAAATCAATGCTATTAAACCACATAGCTCCTAGCTCCCCCTTGCTTATTGCATCCCCATGATAATTACATTCCTTGTATATTGACTCTAACGGATTCCTGGATCCAATAAATTACCATTGATGCTCAAGAAGTTCGATGTAATTTAAATGAGCAAAACGCTTGCAAGTGCTCCCCCTCGGTGTATGCTCCCCCTTGTTTATGCACCTACAAAGAAAGCATTTCGAATTTACCACCGACATACAAGACGAATCATTAAGATAATTCATGTAGATTTTGATGAGCTGACTACAATGGCTTCTGAACACAGCAGTTCAGGACCCGCACTTCATGAAATGACTCCTGCAACAATCAGTTCAGGACTCATGCCAAACCCTCCTCCTTTAACACTGTTTGTACCACCGTCAAGAAAATATTAGGATATTTTGTTTCAATTGATGTTTGATGAATTACTCACTCCTCTACCCAGTTTTGATTACCCAGCCATTGAAGTCTGTGCTCTAATTCATGAAGTAGTTGCTCTAGTTCCTGCTGTATCAACAGTTCAACTTCTTCAACAAAGTTGACCAAAGATGCACCATCACAAGTCATTTCTCAAACAACACCCAAAACTCAAGCTCTCGTCACTCCTAACGATGTTAAAGAAGATAATCATGATTTTGAAATTGCACATATGGGTAATGATCCGTACTTTAGTATCCCAATTCCAGAAATCCCTTCTAATCAATCTTCATCGTTGGATTCTATTGATACAATAATGCATCTCGATCACTAATTTCTGAACATAATAGCAAATGGACTAAGGATCATCCACTTGAAAACATAATCGGTGAACTCGCTAGACCAGTTTCCACAAGGCTACAATTACATGAGCAAGCTCTTTTCTGTTACTACGATGCTTTCCTCACTTTTGTTGAACCCAAGACGTATAAAGATGCTTTGACTCAATCCTGCTAGATCGAAGCAATGCAAGAAGAGCTCAATGAGTTTGAACGCCTTAAAGTATGGGAGCTCGTACCCCGACCAGACAAAGTTATGGTTATTACTTTGAAGTGGATCTACAAAGTGAAGCTAGACGAACTGGGAGGTATTCTAAAGAACAAGGCTCGATTAGTGGCTCGTGGTTACCGTCAAGAAGAGGGAATTGATTTTGAAGAGTCTTTTGCTCCGGTTGCAAGATTAGAGGCTATAAGGATTTTTCTCGCGTTTGCCGCTCACATGAACATGGTCGTCTACCAAATGGATGTCAAGATTGTGATTCTGAATGGTAATTAGCGGGAAGAGGTTTATGTTAGCTTGCTGGACTGTTTTGTGGATCCAGATAACCCCAATCACGTATACAAGCTAAAGAGTAGTCTTATGGGTTAAAACAAGCTCCACGCGTGTGGTATGACATGTTGTGTTTGTTCCTGATATCCCAAGACTTCTCCAAAGACTCAGTGGATCCTACTATGTTCATCCATAAGGAAGGCAAATAATTACTTCTGGTACAAGTATATGTCGATGATATTATCTTTGCTTCATCTACACCTGAACTCTGTGACCTATTTGCTAAAATCATGTGTTGAAAATTTATTATGTCAATGATGGACAAAATCTAATTTTTTTAGGACTACAGATTTTTCAAAATCCCAGAGGCATCTTTATTAACCACTCAAAATATGCCTTTGAATCTTTAAAGAAATACGGTTTTACCTCTTGTGACCTAGTGGATACTCCTATGGTAGAGAAATCTAAACTGGATGAGGATAAAGAAGGGAAAGCAGTTAATCCATCACACTATCGTGATATGATGTTCCACCTCCTTTATCTATAGTAGTAGACTGGAACTACATTTTGATATATGCATGTATGCCAGTATAGACGCTGCGCTAGTCCTACCGATAAGCACTTACATGCGGTTAAATGGATCTTTTGGTATCTAAAAGGAACCGTTAATCGGGGATTATGGTATCTGAAGGATTCTTCAATTGCACTAACAGCATTTGCAAATGCGGATCATGCTGATTGTCAAGATACACGTCGTAGCACATCTGGTAGTATGCAGTTTCTGGGAGATAGACTTGTTAGCTGGTCATCAAAAAGGCAGAAAAGCGCTGCGATATCCAGTATGGAAGCTGAATATATTGCTATGTCGGGATGTTATGCTCAAATTCTTTGGATGAGATCACAGCTTACCGACTATGGCCTTTGATTCAATAAAATTCCAATGTACTGTGATAACAAAAGCGCTATTGCCTTAATCTGCAACAATGTTCAACATTCCAGGTCGAAGCATATAGACATCAGATTTCACTTTATTAAGGAGCATGTTGAGAATGGGGTGATCGAACTTTATTTTGTCAATATGGAGTATCAACTAGCGGACATCTTCACAAAAGCCCTTGCAAGAGAAAGAATTAAATTTCTTATCAACAAGCTGGGAATGCGAAGTTTTACGCCGGAGACTCTGAAACACTTGGTAGATGAAGTTAATGAATAGTGGTGGTACCTATTCACATATCTTGTATCATATGTAGATATATATTACAACTATAAAAACAAAATACTAACATATAAAATTTATAAAATCAAAGAAAAAATTAAAAAATGAGAAAAATATAAAAAGAGGTAATAATGGCATGTCTTCTAAAATTCGATAACATTTACTGTCTTAGAAATGTCATTTAATAATGATACGAGGCTGTAAATGAAGTTCGAGCAGAAGTTCAAATGTTTTTAAAACATGCCAAATGGCTTGCTATTATTTCAGATAGCAACCCGGCCATCATCATAAAGGCTGGTATTTCAAAAAGAAAACTTGGCCTCTCAACGGGAATTTATTCTCAGGCATGGTCTACTTTATGACCATTCAAAGGCTTGTGATAACTTTGCATCACAACCCGTGTTTCCTTTGTTTCCATAAGTGTACGTGTCAGTGCACTTATGTGTTAAAATAAGAGAAATCTTATTTTGGTGTTTGTTTTTAAAAAATATAATATAACTTCATTAGAAAATGTTTTTTTGAAAGACATTCGTCTTCTCAAACAATGACTACAACTCTTTAAATAGAAAACGGGTCACTGTTTGAAGGGGAGAAAATGTCAAAATTCTTCTTCATGATAATACTGTGCTCAAAAAGAAAAAGGTTTTAAACAATAGCGGAATATCATTCTTAAGGAAAGTTAATTAAGTTTAGCTTATGTGTGCCTTATATGCTATGTGTTTATGCCTTTAGGGAATATTTTGCAAAATCAAAGTTTATAGGTATGATAGTATAAACATTAGGGACTAACTGTGCTATTTGTTTAACTTGAATATGCCTTATAAAACTTATCTATGCAAAATAAAAGGGTATTGAAACTTGAAGGGCCAAATGTGTCAAAAACAAAAATTGTTTTATAACATCATTCCACCCCCGTCTCTTTTGACACACTAAACACATACATTCAAGAAACCTCTCACCCTCATTCGATCGTCAATCCCCATTCCATCACTTCACGTGTTTTTCAAGCTAAAGGTATAATTAATAACTTGTTCTCCATGCTCCAAACCACTCATATCTCAAACGAATTACGTTTTCATACAGGTTTGATCTTGATAAACCCTAACAGTCAAATTAGGGTTCATCAAAATCGAAACTGGATAAAAACCTAAATTGAATGAGGGGTCTTGCTTGCTTTGGAGTATAGAACGCTCGTATAGAGCAGTTTTACATTTGAAAATCATATGAATGTGTTCTTGCTTATATTAGGTTCGAAAATTTGGGTGTTTGCAAACTATTGTAAAAGGTTTCTGGGTTTTGTGTTAGGGAGCTTAATACCACTTTGTTGAATGTGTTTGTGTGGTCATATAACTTCCTTGGTTATAGTTTTTTTTGAATAAATGTGCTAAAATGTTTAAAAGTGCTCGTTTTTGTGTATGTTCTTGATTTTGTGGCTTAACTGTTGTTGTTAATGTTCCTAAGTGTTGTTCTTATGCTAAACAATGTTATACAAACAAATTTGAATGCTTAAAAACATCTTGAGGGTTAAAGTTGTATATGAACCGAACAACATGAATTCCTTGAGAACCGAACAACTTATTCTGTTAGTTGGAACCGAACAACTAGTTGTAGTAGGAACCGAACAACTTTATTGTCAGAAGGAACCGAACAACTCAGTTTAGAAGGAACCGAACAACTCAGTTTCTTAGTAGGAACCGAACAACTTTTGTTAGAAGGAACCGAACAACTCAGTTTGTTAGTAGGAACCGAACAACTTTTAGAAGGAACCGAACAACTCAGTTTCTTAGTAGGAACCAAACAACTCATTGTTAGAAGGAACCGAACAACGTGATTCTTAAAGAACCGAACAACTTGAATCTTAAGGAACCGAACAACATGATTCTTAGTAGGAACCGAACAACTTAACTATTAAGGAACCGAACAACTTGATTCTCAAGGAACCGAACAACTAGCTTGACTTTAAGGAACCAAACAACTAGCTTATTAAAGAACAGAACAACTAGTTTTTTCCTTAGAAATCATTTTTGCTTCCAAGACCCAAAACACTTAAGATCAAATTTCCAATTTAAAAGGCGATTTAAAAATCTTAATTAGGGAGTTAATTAAAATTGGTTAATTATACACTCTAAACAAGTTAAGTTGGCTGAAGTTGTCATTTTTAAATGGATAGATCTTAATAATTGCAAAAAGTCTTAAAGTTCATAAATACTTAAGAAACGTTCTCAGCATGATTCATCTTTACGTACCCACTCAATAGGTCTCTATAGTGTATTGTATAAAATTGGTTGTACATAAACTGTATTGATCCTTTCTCAGCAGAATCATGGATAACACAAGAGCTCAAGAAAAGGCACTGGATGATGAATTAGTCACTCATGCTGACCGTCTTATGATAGAGAAAAGCAATCTCCGGCTCAGCTCAATTCTCAAATCCAAGGAACCTACTCTTCAAGTGGCATTAGATGCTCTCAAACTCACTCCATTCTACAACGCATTTGCGATCTCTGCTGATGTACCAAAAATATACATGCAAGAGTTCTGGGTTACTGTCTCGAGACATCATTCTTCACTTCATTTCAAGTTGAATTTCAAAAGTCATACTGTCAACATTGACAACTTTAGAGATATGCTCAATATTTGCCTTAAACTCCCTTGTCAGATATTTGAAGAACACCCACTTGAAGATGATATTCTATCTTTTATTAGAGACATTGGACACACTGGTGAGATCAAGTTTTTATCTGATGTCAACGTCAATCACATGCATCAACCATGGAGATCATTTGCTGCCATAATCAACAAGTGTCTAAGTAGAAAAACTACTGCTCTGGAAAGTCTTCGCTTGTCACGTGCTCAAATTCTTTGGGGAATGTATCATAATAAGACTGTTGACTACGTGTACTTGCTGTGGGAAGATTTGGTGTACCAAGTGGAGAATAAGAATTCTAAGAAGAACAATGACATGTATTATACAATTCCAAAGTTCTTGTCCATCCCTTGGATTTTTATTGCTGGCAGTATTCAGTGGTCACATAGCTATTCACGTGCTCCAGGGGATCTGATACATTAGCAAGTTCCCCAAAGTCTAAACATTTTCATTCCACCGTTAGAGCAACGACCCTCGAACGTGCACATAGCAAACTTACTTTTGTCAATCCTACCAACACATTTGCAAATTTCAAACACTTGCTCCATCTTTTCGAACCAACGTTTCAGTCCGAATACACCTTCAATCCCCTTGAAAGAGTGAGGCTTGCCATTCATAAATGTCTTAAACGAACATCCATGCATCTTGTACAACAGTTTCCTCTAGTATTTGTTGATTTGGATCACATTCTATTGGTTTGAGATCAGCTCTAGTCTTTTCATATTTTTCAATGGCTTGGCCACACGCTTTTCCCACTATCTTCCTAACAGATTTCTTCTTAAATCCCCTGGGCGCATGATATGCAACAAAAGTACACAATTCGTTAGAATTTGTAAAGGCATACAATCATACCTAAGGTAAAATAATGGAAATTATAATAAATAATCAAATTAATTTGATAGTCGATATTTATATAATTGATCGATAAAAATAATATGATATGACAAAAAGATAGACGTAAAGATCGAATTTCAACCAAGTATTATATATCTAAGATTATATATAATGCAATAATGACAATCGGAAAAATAAGTAAGGATCAAGGGAATACGGCGCGCGTGATATCGGATAGCGATAAGGATTTCTGTATTTAAAAATGAAAGGAAAGAAAATCTTTTAACTTTGTGGTTATAGACTAGGTTTTGAAAATGACCCAGTTCCCTATAACCTTGGACTTCTGGTACCTCTGAGTAACAACCCCCAAAATCCAAGTAGAACAGAATGTTAAGGCAATGGGGTGCTACGTCAAAGTACAACAAATCAAGATATAGGAAACACCATAAATGATATTAAGACAAGATAATCATCAATCCATATCAAAACATCAGAGTTTTATACATTAGGTCCCCATATGTTTTAAAAGAGTAATAAACATTTCAAGTACATCTTAATTAAACAAAAGCTTCATAATACCCAAAAGATGACTTAAGTTTTTAAAGATAATAAAAGTTGCATTGAATATAGATAAAACACAGAATCCGTCTTCATTGATATCCGCCACGGCTCCCCTCCAATCTTCATACCCTAGGACCTGAAATTACATGCTAAAAGTCAACACAAAGGTTGAGTGAAATCATAGGTTTATCGGTAAAAAGGGTGGACCACAAGATCGAGAGATAACAATAGAACTCGAACACATTCAGTGTATGTCCAAAACGATTATTAATGCACTAAGCCAAGACCCCGAAGCCTTAACTAATTTGTGTCCCCAATCAGAATATAGGATGCTTGCCAACAACCTAACACCTCTCAATGTTAAATGTACATTGAATCAAACTGTGACCCAAGGAAAGCGTGGGGATGTTCATCCCCGATAGATCTACCACAATACTCGCGATTAACTACAATACAAATTAACGTTCAAGATAAAATAGGCGTACTTTCACTGCAAAAAGTGTAACTGTAGGCATAATATTCAGGCAGTAAATCTGGATAGAATACACTTTGTAAACACTTTGAAAACACTTAGAAAAACACTTGTGTCCAATAGTAAAACAAGCAATGTAATTCCCCGTAGATTTTGTAAAAACAATCACATAGTAAAAGTGTGGGCTATGAACTACCTCGAGTTGAATTGTAATCACAAGTATTCACAAAGAAAATGCGTCACCTACCGATCAACTGCAACCTAATCCAATATAGTCGTATAAGTACTAAACACTTTGATTATTTAAGGTCGTATAGCTCAATCATACTAATCGTTCGGCTATCATAATGTAAGAAGGTCATTTAGTGACGTATGAGAGCTAGACACTTTAAATCGTAAATCCAACAACTCGTCGATACGCCACCCCGAAGAGGCCTCATTATGAAACTCCCTAGTAATATAGTACTTTGATTAACTAATACCACATATAATTCTATATAGCTACATCACCATCTAATTGTTTTAGTAAAATCATATTTATAAAGTAAAAACGTTTATAAGTATACTTTAGTAAAACTGGCGTAACTTTCTCGTTTTAAGTCCGTTTCTTTCGTTTTTTACGTCACGCCTTCGTATTAAGACGAGTTATCAAAATATAACATTTTCAAAATCTGAGTTTTCTGATGAATAGTGATTTTTACTGTTCATAACAGTTATATATTTATTTTTTAGATTTTTAGTTATCATAATCTCTTAATTGTCGTAACTTATTCGTTTTTACTCCTGTTTAGCGATTCATTTCGAGCACACTTCGTATTTAAAATTTTTATCGATTAATTTGATGTTTTAAAAGTATAAGGTTTATGTGGGTGAATAGTAACTTAATAAAAATCTTTTATAAATAAAAGTATAGTATTTAACGTAAACTTGAAATCGTCGATTTCTTTTCGTTATAAATCGGTTTTTCGAGTTTCTTACCTTTTTGGAATCGTCATGAGACGTACTATACTATAATTACAAAATGACCAGTTATATGACGAAGCCAAACAGAAATTTGAGTGTGTTTTATAAAAACATGTTTAAAAGCATCCTAATGGTGATTTCACTACATAGAACTTATATACACATAAAATAAAAAATGTAAAGACATAAAGGGTTTTAGGTAACCTTATGGTGATGTAAAGATAAACACACAACTAAACCCTTATTTAGATTAAAACCCAAGCTTGCAAATCTTGAAACCCTAAACCCAACTCGTCCATTATTCTTGCTTAACACATTTAAAAGACTTAACCAAGCCTTCAAATCTTCTTATGACATCTTCAGATATGTTTGTAAGAATGTATGTAAAATGTGTAAAATAAAATTGGATAAAGATTTGGTGTTGGTGAGGGGGGGGGGGTCAAGGAAACAAAGGGGAGTAAAATGAGGAGTCTTGGTCAAGACTACATGATCTAGTCCATGGCTTTATGAGTTGTGTTTCTTGGTCCCCTAAGATGAGGGTTATCCCATGAAATTAAGGTAGAAAATGGCTAGCTAGTTCTTATTTGCCTAATAAAATGAAAGTATATATTGATAAATGTATAAGTTGTAAGTAAAGATAACTTTATTTAAAATGTATACATGAAATTTGTAAAGTCTTGGTTATTTCTTGTAAATGGGACGTCCTATCTATATATACATGGGTAAAGTTTTATAAACTTTGATTATTGTAAATAAAACTGAGTATTCGTTGAAGCGTAGAAAAATTTTGGTGCTTCCGGGTATGCCTAAATGTATATAATTGCGAAACGTAAACGTTTTACGCAACCAATAAAAATAAAATATAAAAGTTGATTACTATTTTCGTAAAAATAATAAATTGCTTGATTGACGAAAACTTTAATTCGTTTGGTGTCCGTTTACGCTAATTGTTGATTTTTAGTTTACGCGATTTTACTATATAATAAAAATTAAAAGTAAACGCGTACGAGAAAAAAAATAATTAGTAAAATAGATGATGTCGTAAATGACCTGAAAATACAGAATGTTACAGACAATAAGTAGTATTTTGCCTTTCTGACTAAATTAAGTTTGAAATAAATACTTGAAAGTATTTTTATATGAAAGTAGACCCAATTCTCTTTGAAATGGCGGGTGGCACGACTTCTACGGACTTACTGTTGATTTTATATGATTTTTCAAAGTTTCTGAAAAACTGCTGAATCAGACAGGTGGTCCCCTTAAAATTAAGGGGGCCGCCCAGGAATTAAAGGGGCCGCCCAAATATTTAAAGGGATCGCCCACCTGATACTCAGAATTACGATTTTTGTTAAAAATTGTTTTCTGGCTTTGCAGAAAGGTGTACAACTTTCTGAATTTGATACCGAACATATAACACTTATTTTAAGCATCATTTTTATCTAGAGCTAGTATAATTAGTGTATATAACATCAAAACTAATACAAGTTAATCAACAAAACATAGATCATACTCAATTTTTAAAACCATTTGTTTTGAAAATTAGAGCGACGTGACTCTTAATACCAATTGTGGAAATCGTAAAGGGGGAGTGACAATGTTTCCATTAAAAATCTTAAAATGTTTTATATCAAATTACCGATCAAGCTTGATACAATATGATGAGTGTTCATACGAGTTATATACACATATTAATACATCGATTTACAACAATACAAACCAACACACAATATTCACATTTATTCAAGACATAATCAAAACAATATAATCAACACATCACACAATTGCAAGTCTAAATATAAAGCGATAAATGCGAGTATAAATGTAAAGAGATAAGTGAAAGGAAATGCAAACCGGACACGATGATTTATAGTGGTTCGGTCACGAAGCACCTCTTCGCCCTACTCTACTCCCCGAGTACCCAACTCGAGAGTTACTTCACTAGTCAACAAGCTCCCTTAAGGCGGAGATAACCGTACACAACGTTGCTTACACCGATTTACGACACAAAGCTAAATGTCGAGTTCTAATCTTAGCTAGAACCAATCTATCACAACCTGACTTCACGACTTGTTCACGACTTCTTCACAACTTCACAACTTCACTTCACCACACTACTTATATCACAACTATCTAACACTACTTGGTAAGATCATTACGATCTAACTACAATACACACCATGCTCACCATGATCAAGCAATTACACAAGTTTGGACTACATAGACTCGATCTATACATTGTGAATGTAAGACATGTCACGGATGCCTTAACTAGCCTACATAACTTCGTATCTTAATGATAACGAAAGTTCTTCTCTTGCACTTCAATGGATGAATGATTGGATCACATTTTAAACAAACTTATAATAAGTTAAGTGATCAAAGGAAAGGGTTTGAAAGGAGGTTTTAGATCTGAGAAAACTTTGTGCAAAGAGGTGAGAAAATCTGTGAAAACAGTCCACTATTTATAGGCAAAAAAATTAATTTTTTATTTGGGCGGCCCCCTTAATTATACAAGGGCGGTCCCTTTAATTATGGTCGTTCCTCTTAATTAATTAAGGGGGTCGCCCATTTTTCAGACGCTTCTTTACACGAAACACTTATCACAATATCGCATATCGTTAATTGACTGGCGATATAAATGTTGCTTTTTTAGTTGAATTATCGCATGTTACGTCCATTTGCAATTAAATTTTGATCTTTTCACGTTCTATTTTAAATGTTACACGAAACACTTACCAAAATATCGTATATCGTTAATTATCTGCCGCTAGGAATTTCCGCCGCTATGCGCGGATACTCGTCTAGTATAATACAAACGCTTTACAAGATCTTAATAAGTTTTACTGTTTTAAAACACTATAAGAGTACTGAAATTCAACATTTACCATAATTAAACAGCGGTACTTATGTTAAAAATAGTTAACAATATGTTATACCATTTCCTTAATGTATATGTTTAACCTTTCCAAGTGTCGGGTGACCGACATCTAGTACGAGTAAAAGTCATACCACCGCTATTTCCCTCTGTTTCAAACAACTTTGCCGCACAATTAATCGTAACTAAAAACGCATCATGCTCAGAATACGCATTATCATCACTCTCCACTTCTTTCTCCATCGAAAGGTGCAATTTACGCTTCAAACACGTACTTGTGATAGCCTCATTTTCTCTCTTAGGCCTCTTCAGTCTCCACGAACATCTGGCGTGCATCATTTTTCTCGTAAAAAACCCATCAAAGGTGATCGTTGTTTACGGCGTTGTGAAAATTAGTGTTATGATGATTTGAGGGTGTTTGGTAATGATCATTAGCTTCCTCGTCATCATAAAGCATTATAATTCCGTCAGTGGTGAAAGGGCACGATTGTAAGTTCGCTTTCCAGGTGTCGGGGATTTCGCATTCTCGGACGAAAACTGGGTTAAATTTGTGGAGAATTTTCAGTGTTGATTAAGGTTTTTGTGTTTGTCAAAAGAGTATAAATTGAGGTTTATGTTGGTTTGTGAACCCGCGCTTCGTGGCGGATTATTTGCATACTGTGTCGTTTTACGATTATTTGATACTTATTGTGACCAACTGAATAACGACTTGCTATGTATATACGTAAAAATAGCTAAGACGAGCTTAGTTAATCTTTAACGGACCAAATAAAAATATGTAAACTCATTCTAAAAAAGAAAAGGCCAAAGGCATAGCCCAAATGCGAGCCAAGCCGCGAGCCCAAGCAAATGAAGCCTTGGCACATGTGCCTGCTAAATGTAGTTGATATAATTATTTATTCCCGCCATTTTTAGCACATTTTTTTTCATTTTAGGTACCTCAAGTTATAAAGTTTGGGTCAAACATTCAAGTTTGGTTGACTTTTTTTAGGTACTGTACATGAAATAATAGCTGGATCTAAAGTTTATAAAGTGTTAGTCTTAATAAGATTATTTTGGATGTTTAGCAACGGTAACGGTTGTAATGGAGATCTATGAAAATATATAACTACATATCTTTGAATTCGGTATTATAACCGCCCATATGATCAGCTTACCATCACATTTTGATTTTAAGAGAGATTCTAGGATTGATTTTATTTATGTTTATAATCTTTATTAAATGTTATAATCTTTTATAATTTCACTAGTTTTAATGCTCGTGCACGCACGGGGCTTAGACATTATATGTTTTTTAAACTACATATATAATTTTTATTTTTTTCTGTTTTATAAGTTAATTTATAGAGTATTATCGAAATATATAAAGTTTAAAGGGTTATTTGTTTATTTTTAAAAGTTTTAATAAAACTTGTAAATTTATAAATTTACACTTTTAACTCTATATAATTTAGTTAAAATTAAATCAATAAAGTTTTATTAATTATCTTCTTTTTTCAAGTTTTTGTTTTCACAAATTTGACACATATATTTTTGAGTATTTTTTTCTTTATCAGATTTCTCCACCAAATTTTTTTTAATTTTGACTAAATTGATTCAATTTTGACTTTTTATTGACTAATTAGATCGCACGATTTTGCCTACGTGGCAAAATCAAGCATTCTGATTGGTCCAATTTATTTTCTCATAATATTTAATCTGATTGAAAACTCCGAAATAATGTAATTCTTTTGATTATATAAAAGACTAGTTTTAATACCCGTGCACGCACGAGACTTAAACTTAAAGTGTTAATGAAATACTATTTTTACAATTGTGGTTTTAAAGTATATTATGTTTTCTTTTAAAAGTACATATAACAATATCGGATTTTGAACCCGTGCATGCACATTATATTTATCAAGGTTGTCAAAATCGCGATCCTGATCGTAGGATCGTACGATCCTACGATCCCACACACAAAAAACGATCAGGATCGGCAATTCAAGTAGATCGTATTAGGATCGTAATGAATCGTAGATAGGATCGTAGGATCGATTCCGATCGCTAGATCGTAGAATGACCTTATTTAGGACTTTTGGTAATTTAGGCTAAGGTTTATAATTTTCATCAGACGGTTTCATATTTTTTTTCCATTCCGTAAATCGTTTAAAACATGAAAACATGAAGTAGGTACGTATTAGTATCTTTTTTTATCCATATCATCATTATCGATTTGAAACATAATTAAACTTGTGCAAGTATGTATTTGCAAATATCAATGTTCTATAACCATGTACATGAACATATAACTTTTTTTTATCATCCTTTTAGATTCGTTATCATATAAGGAGGCAATTTCATATATACCCATAAAATTTAAAAAATTAAATATTTCTCTAAAACACAAGTTATCAACTGCAATAATATAAAATCCTATTAAGAATGTATGGTATAAAACATGTAAAATTAAGTTTTTGGGATATATTAAATGCTCATCATATAAAATATTATATAAAACAACTAGAAATATAAAAAAAATAACTTATAGCAAAAATTTTTATGTGTTCATAGACATACAGATCCCGATCCATCCTAACGAAACGATCTTGCAAAGCCAAAAACGCAATATCGGATTTTGAACCCGTGCATGCACATTATATTTATAGTGTTTCTTATAGCTCATGTATTCGTTATTCTATATATCTTGTTACAATTTTTCTATAGTACAACATATGTCATAGTTTAATTAGTTTTCTATACGTATCTAAGTAATTTTTGTAGTTGACTCTAATATTAAACTGCCAAGCGATGTACAAATTCAATCTCAGAATCCCTCTATCACTACAAGAAATATAAGAACAGGTGACGGACTTTTCCCCGGCGACATATGTCGCTGGGGAATATGCACTAAACGACAAAATAGATCCTACGTGGCACCAATTCTCGTAGAAAAATTAGTGTATTTGTTGTTTAAAGTTGCGTTGTTCCGAGTTAAGTGGTTCGACACTAGCAACAAAGGACGTAAAGTCAACAAACTTGTCCTTAGAAACAACATGACACAAATCGACTGCAGTCGTGAGGCGTTTAAAGATGACCAATACATTCTCGTAACACAAGTCAAACAAGTCTTCTACCTTGAAGATAAGACCAAACCCCACTGGAAGGTCGTCGAACATGTTAATCATAAAAAGTTTTCCGACGGGGGTGTCATCGTGGTAGAGGACGATCCTGATATTATACATTTCGACAACTCATCTGATCTCCCACTTTCTACTAGTTTGAATGACTTGGATAATGCGACCTTGCATATAGATGGTCAATCAACGGTGGTTGACGCACCGCCAGATATCATTGATGTTCCTGACGAAGATGATGATATTATTGGTGATGAAGACGCCCTTCCTTATGATTTAGCAGATTCTGATGTTGAAGACCTCATCAATGTTGATGATGATGGTGTTGAGAAAGTTTATTCTAGTGAAGAAGAAGATTGATCTTGAGTTGTAACTTGCAAAATACACTTATATATTTGAATGAATGAATGAAATTGTTGTGGATTGTTTAAATGTGTATATTTATTTGGATATGTATGTATTTGGATGTGTGCATGCTTATATTATTTTGTTCATGAATTTCTATATGTTATGCTAATTGTACTTGTACAGATGTCGTCAGCAGATGTCGCACGGTCCCACGGAGGTGACGGTGGCGGTGATGATCGTCCCCCATCACACGTTGTACCCACCGGTTGCGGGGGCTGCTTTGCTAACAAAGGTAAGAATTTCTGGATTATTGTAATACAAGCATAAATTTGATACATATATTGAACTTGCTTGCCTTGAATTTTTATGACTTTATCACTAACTTGATTTTGCAGGCAAAGGTAAACGAAAGCCCAATTTGGGCGGCAGGGGAGCGGGCAGGCTGAATACCCGCGACAAAATCCAGAACCTTTCGCTAAAGGAGATCGCGGAAGCTAAAGGCCTCGTCTCGATCAGTTTTGAGTAGGGTGACAAACAAACCCTAAACCCTCTCGGTCCCCATGCGGCTCACTGGTCTAATTACATCGGGGAGGTCGTTAGGAGTGTGCCGTTGTACTACCCCTCTTGGGAGAAGGTCCCGAAGGAGCGGAAGGCGGCGATCATTTCAGAGATTGGGGTCAGTTATCCTTTTATGTTTATTTCATTATCGTGTTCATTTATTTAATTGTGTATATTTATCTAAATTCGTTTATTTATTTATATCATATAAATAAATAAACAAATTTAAATAAATATATAAATTATATCTCTAACTCTGTTTTCGTTTTGTTGTATATGATTGCAGACCCTGTTTGACCTCAGGCCGCACATGGATTCCTCCTGCTGGACAGAGATCTACGAAGGCATCAACATGCACTTGCAAAAAGCCTACAATACCAACAAGGCTTCTTTCAAGGCCAAGCATTGGAAGGCAGACCCCACCACCGGGACTTACGATGTGGAGGCGATCAGGCGGGCACGTCCCGAGGAGATTACAGCGGCCGAGTGGGATAAGTACATTAAGTTTTGGAATGATCCCAAGAACCTTGCTCGAGCCGCTCAAAATCGGCTAAACCGGCAAAAGAGCGTGGTCACATCTCGACAGGGATCCCGGTCGCTGGCTCGCCTTCGAGATGAGATGGTAATAAACATTATAATTATTTTACATACATATATACATATATATCTGATTATACGCTTTGGTGTGTTGTGATTTGTCGTTTTTAATTAGTTTCATCTTATATGCGTGTGTATGTATAGAGGCAGGCCTTAGACACTCAAGAGTACCCTTCACTCATTGACACCTTCTGGCGAACACACACTGTTGACGGGGTATTCCTTAAGGATGAGGACCGCCGTATATATGTAAGTTTTGTTTCAAAACACACTTTAATGAATTATCGAGAAATAATGTAGCAACCCGACTAATATATTTACTATCTTGTGTTTTTGTCACTACATAGGAGGAGATGAAAAGGCTTGAGGCTACGGGTGAGTACACGGAGAATGAGATCAATGGGTTGGCAAGAGGGGGTAAGCTTCGTGGGCATATTCCCGGTGTGGGTCGGGTATTGCCATCATGGGCCACATCCAGGCCAAGTATGTCCGACCCCGACAAGTCGCTCAAGAGCATGCATAGAAAGGTAATGTAACGCCCCAACCCAAAAGGGTAGAAGTATTACAATTATGGTGTGACATCAAAAGCATACATAATCATAACACAAGCATAAACAGCGGAAGTCTTAAATAAATGCCCAAAGGATAATAAGTCAACATGACTTTAGGTACATAAGTTCTCAAAGGACAGACATATCCAAACGAAATAACCGAAATAACAAATGTCTCGAAAAGCAACAAATCATATATCAAAACTAAGATCTCTAGGGTAAGTCCACACTCAGCACTCATAACCCGAAAGCAACCCCAACTCCTAGCTTAGATACCTGCCGCAGGAAAAGAAAGTGCGGCTGAGCTTACAAAGCCCAGTGAACAGATATATATAATCGAACGCAAAAGATAACGGAAAAATCAAAGGATACGATATAAGGTAAGACAAATCAGAAGTCAATTCATAGTGTAAGGTAAGATGAATCAGAAAATCAAATCAAGTCCAATTACCAAGCCCAAACAAATCATATCATAGTAACCATGGAGTCGCGAGCTCCAAAATTGTGAAAGACGTGGAATGCACCCAAACATCAGTCACCAAATATACATATATCATAATGTCATAATCCATCGAATACAAAACAAATCTAGGATGCATCCATACGCCCCTTAAACAAATAATAATCTTCATAATGCGCATATAATATCAAATGGGGGACGGTGTGAGAAATCACTCACCCACACATGAGTCATGCCAAAGGTGCATCAATGACACGGCCATGTTACCTTCATGGCTAGGAAACAAATAGTGGCTCGGGTCTCAAACTGAAGAGCAAATGTAGCAAATCATATAAGTAATCAAAGATAGAGAGGAATATGTCATGAGAAACCTTAATGATAAGGT
>BQNB010048222.1:0-42676 GCA_026074375.1 Tanacetum coccineum | reverse complement strand
AGGGACTGAAATTGCCAAATTCCCTAAGTTATATTTACACAAGAAAAAGAAGAGAAGGGTAAATTCTGTCAATAAGGGAAAGTTATACCACGAGGGGCCATTCTGCCAAAGTCCCATTCTTATAACCCCCAAGGACGAGTGGTGCAATTAGTCATATAACCCTTGGGGGGTTATATTGCCAATTCCTCAAAGTTATTAAAACACAAGGACCGTGGGTGCAACAACCACAACCAACATCAAGGACCAAAGTTGCCAATTTCCCAAACCCACGCCCTGTCACCCCTTTCCTTTTTATAAACTTTTTTCCCGCCCTTTTCAACTCCCAACCAATTCACGGGTTAGCCCACTTCCTTTTACCCTGCAACCATAACTAAACCCATGGATAAACCTCCCCCCTCCTCTCCACTATCTTTCCCAGCTGTAAGATTGCCAAGTTGGCAATCCCACAACTCCCCAAGCTTGATTCGACGGCTCGGATGGCTTCTAAAGAAACCCAAGGAATTTGAAGGGCCAGGATCATTGTTTCTTTGCACTCTCACAACAAGCACACTCTCTTTTTGTGTCTACAAACAAGCACAAATGCAAGAAGACAAAGAAAGAGAAGACCTAGTCGTTTTTCTATATAAATGAATGTAAAGTCATTGTGGCTGCCATGTAGTTTTTAAGTAGTTCAAGAAGTCTTAAGTGTAGTTTTAAGTAGTATTTAGTTTGAGTTTTCAGTTTAAAAAAGTTTCCCATGTACTTGTATTCAATTTCTTTTAATGAAAATTAAGTTGAGTTAATTTTATACATTGTGTTGCTAAGTTATTTATTTCACCTTTTTTTTATATCTTATAATCTGTTTTCAAAATTTCTAAACAAAAGTTAAGGGAAAATCAAAAGGGTGGACAAGTCACTGTTGGATTGAAAAGCATGGATGAATAAGCAAATGTGGATGGCTTATTGGGTTATGGCTTAGTTTAAGCTTATTTATAAGCTTGGGGTAGGATTTAGAGCTTAGTTAGGCCTCAAAGAATCCTTTTGAACAAAGGATTAAAGGTAAAATTTCTTTTTAACTTTTGCTTATTACTGTAGCAATAAGCTTATTTAGCTTATTTTTTGCTTAATACTGTTTTTTTATTTTAATGAAAATTCAGTGAAGAGTGTTTTAGGTTACATTTGTCTTCTTAAAATTCTTTAAGCTTTCAGTTAAGCAATCTTGATAACCTGTTTTTAGAAAATCTTTTAAGGAAAAATAAAAGAAAAAGAAAGGGGACAAAGTACTGTTTGAACCAAGCATGGATGAATAGGCTATTGTGGATGGCTTATTGGGTATTGGCTTAGTTTAAGCTTATTTATAAGCTGGGGTAGGAATTTAGAGCTTAATTAGGCTTCAAAGAATCCTTTTTGAGAAAAGGATCAAAGGTACCTTTTCTTTCAATTTTTGCTTATTACTGTAGCAATAAGCTTATTTGGCTTATTTTCTTAGCTTATTACTGTTTTTGTGCTTATTAGTGTTAATTTATGCTTAAGTTTGCTTTTATATGCCTTTCATTTCATTTTCATGCAATTTTAGTTAAAACTGTCATAATTAGCTAATTCTGTCATAGCTTATTCAAGTGCTTATTTGCTTTGCTTTTTGTCTTTTATTTGTCTTAAATAGCTTAAGTAGTGTTAGTATTTTAGAAACTTCAGTTTAAGTTAGTTTTTATAAGTTTTTAAGTCACTTTCAAAAACTTAAGGGGTGTTTGGGTTAACATGGAAAACGGGTCAAAATGCTTTGTGTATGGGTTATGGTCACTTAGCTAGATTTAGCTTAAGTTTTAAGCTAATTTAAAGCTGTTTTTAAAAGATTTTTAGTTTGAAAATTGTTTTTCAAAAGTTTATAAACCATCTTTGAAACTGTGAGATTTTTAAAAACACCACAAGTGCTTATTTAGTTAAGCACTTGGGATTTTGAGTTAAGGTTCAAAAAAGTGTGTGTTTTGTGTATCTTACACAAGCTGTCAACACCCCTTGGTCTTTTGACTTTTGAGTCAAAAACCACCAAGTCCTTTTAAGTAGCAGTTTTTAAAAAACTAAAGTCCTTTTTTTCACTTTACAAGTTCAGCAGTTTTAAATAAGCTTTAAAAGTCAAAAATTGGTGCACAAGTCTACTTCATAGTATACTTAAGCTGTTCAAGCTTATTTTTTAGTTTTGAGCTTATTTGACAGCTTTTAGAAAGCTGTCAAATAAGCCACTTGTGTTAAGCTTTAATCTCCCCTGGTGCAAAGGGGAGATTTTAAGCTTCTTTTTCTCAAGCTTTAAGTGTACTAAAGCCCAAGTTCTTGGCTTATTTTGAGAGCCTATAAGCTCTTATATAAGCCCCTTCAGTTTCAGCCTTTAAAAAGCGTTTTAGATAGCTTATTTTTAAGCTAGAAGTCCCCCTTTGACTGTTTTAGCTAAGCTTTAGAGTAGGACTGCTTATTTTCCATTCTGGCTTATTGAGCTTATTTAATAAGCTCAATTGATTCCTAGCAGCTTATTTTAGTAGGGTGGTTAGTTGTGCAAGCTTGCCTCTCATTTTCTCAGCTTATTTGAGTGCCAACTTAAGCATTTTTGTCCTTTAGCTCAACTTTAGACTTTCTGTCCACTTAAGTTATTTAAGCTTATTTAGTTTTAGACTTTAAGCTTTTTAGTGCTTATCTAGGATGGTTAAGCCCTTCTCTTAGCTTATTTGTCCTAGTAGTGGCTTATTTGTCCAAGGTGTCCAAAAAGACTTAGCATTTTTCTAGCCTTTAAGCCATTATAAGCATTCTGTCATTTTTAAGCTTATTTTTAAGCTTATTGAGTGCTTTTCATAAAAAGTCGTAGTTGACAAAGTTGTTAAGCCCCACGAGCTTAACAACTTTGCTTTACAAAGTTTTTCCAAAAAAAAAGAGGGAAAGACAAGGGGACTGGGTGAGCAAGACTCGAACCCGGTACCCCTCGATACAATCCCCCTTTTATAACACACTCATACCGCTGCGCCCTTGGGACTTTTCTGTTAGAGTCCCAAGGGCCTTGGTATTTAAGGGTGTTTTGGGGTTATAAGCTAATAAGCTGTAACAGCTTATTTACGGGCTTATTTTTAAGCCAATCTTTTTGTTCTTATTTTTCTTAGGATTATACCAGTGTTTAGTATTTTTTGTAAAAATTTCAGAATTTTTCGAAGTCATTTAGTATTTTTTATAATTTAATTTAGTTAAAAGTTTTAAAAATTCATAAAAAATACAAAAATTATCAAAAAAATATTTTTCTTTTTTAGAAAATTTTATTTTGTCATATAGTTTGTAGGAAAAATATAAAACTTTTCGTAGGGTCATTTTTACAACTTTTCATTTTTTAAAGAGCGGTCCGGGTGCGGGATTTTGTCTTGACTCGTTTTTGGGTCAAACGAACTCCGTTTTCGGTCTAGTCTTTTTCATTCTTCGTTATTTGTTCCCTAGAGTAGTTTAGAAGCAAAAATTTCTTCGTAGGGTTAATTTTGAAGATTTTAGGTTTTTCCCCCTTTGTTCGGGGCCCGTGCTCTCGTTTTCTAGCTTAATTTCATAATTTTTAGGATTTTCTTAAACGTTTTAGTTTATTATTGTTTAATTTAGCTTTCCACACTCTCAAATCATTTTTCTCATTCAAACTCCAATCTTTCGACTGTATCGATTCTCCAGTCCAGCCTCGTTGGGGATAAACGACCCGGGAACATTCTATACTACTCTCGGTATTATTGATTCTGCTTTTGGACTATTCTTACTATCTATATTTTATATTTTATTATATATCATATATATTTTAAGGTGTAGTTTAGCAGCGATCACAGTTCATAATGACGAAAATAAGGTAGTTTGTATAACAACACGAGTTATTTTACAAGATAGCGAAAAATAGTTTATGAGGCGCTAGCAAAATAATTTACCAGAAAATCACGTGACAATTTATAATGTAATAGTAAGGGGTTTATAATATGATACCAATAGTTTATGAATTGACAACAAAATGGTTTATAAAATGACAACGAAATAGTTTATAAAAGACAACGAAATAGTTTATAGAATGACAACAAAATAGTATATAAAAGACAAATAGTTTGTAAGATGACTGCAAAGTAGTTCATAATATGGTGGCAAAAAGAGTTTATGAATGACAGCAAAATAGGTTATAAGATGAAAACAAATTTGTTTATAAAATGATAGCAAAATAGTTTATGAGATGACAACTAAATAAATTATAAGATGATAACAAAATGGTTATAGGTTGATAGCAAAATAGTTTATAAAATGATAACAAAATGGTTTATAGGATGATAGTAAAATAGTTTATAAGACAATAGTAAAATGGTTTATAAGCCGTCAGCCAAACGGTTTGTAGACTGATGGTAAAATACTTTATAAAATGACAGCAACCCTGTTTATAAGACGACACTAAAATAGTTTATACGATAACATCCAAATAGTCAATTTGATGATTAAAGTCACAATTATCATTTATTTAAACAAATTAATGCACAAACATGATTACAGTATCCGGGTTGACCCAAATTCAAGTTTAAGTAAAAATAATTAAAGTTTAACCTTATTCAAATGTTAAACCCAAAACAATGTTGAATCTTTGATAAAGTTATACGATATCTAAACATTACTAGTTTGACTGATGAATTTACCTTTGATTTCTTGGATTTATTTTTTTGAAACCCTAGCTTTCTTTCTTGGTTTTGTTGCAGACAGTTTGTTATGAATTTTGTTTTTGCTATTTATACCAACACAATTTTGTGAAGCGAAATTCCAAAGACTATAAAGTAAGTGTGGTTGATTATTTGAAAATATTTTACTACAACCTTTACTTTTAACTTGTCAACTAGACATATACTCCCTTCGTCCTATTTTTATTATTCACGTTTTTTTTAGATGTTCAATTTAATTGTCTACTACTAAAAATAGATAAGGAAATTTGATCAAATTTACGATATTACTTTTGTTTGAAATTATTATTAAAAACTTTAAAGAAGACTTTAATTAATTAGCTAAGGGTAAAACTGTCATTCTGTCAAAAAGTAAGAAAGAGAAAGTAGTAATAAATGCACTTTTCTTAAACTGTGTGTTTTTTGTCGGGGGGACAATAATTTTAGGACGGAGGGAGTACTAAATTTCCACATCAGCATTCTATTTTATTTATATTTATAATTTCTACCATATATAATTAGTAGTTTTTTGTTTTTCTTATAAAAACACTTCTTTCCGTTTTTGTCTGCAAGCCGAAAAGAAAAACCAAAGAGCTACATTTATTTTTTCCTCTTATATCTGTAGGCGGAAAGATGAAATGAAAAAAATGTTTTTATTTTACCCTTTTATGTCTGCAAGAAAGAAGAAGAAGTGAAATATGAGTGTTTTTATTTTTATTTTTAGACACAAGAGGCATAAATGCCTTCTTGTATCAAAAAGACTTCATATCTATCTTTTCTTTCGCACACATGGTTATTACATAAGTGGCACACAAAGGGTTCTTTCTATTCTTTTGGCTATGGTACTAATAGTTTGATGGAGCAATAGAGGGATACTTATGAGAATTACGACTACGACCCATATGATGATGATATGTATGAAGGACAGGAAATTCCTGACAATATGCAATTTATATGCGATAATTTAGATATCAAGTTACGAGGTCGCAAGAAGAAATAGATTGCTTGAAATGTGTGAGTCATTTGTAGTCTAGTCACTTTTTGTTCCTTCCTTTAATGAAGTAGGTTGCCTACGTAACGGGCGAAGATGTGAGATTTACCCTCATCCATTCTACTTAACTGTTTTTTGTAGTAATAAATTTGCCGGAGAAACCCTTTACCCAAAAAATTATGTATTGTTATCGGATAAAAAACAAACAACTTAACGTGTTTAAAATGGTTTTACTTGTTGGGTTAAAAAATGAATCTTCGCAATCAACCTCAATTTCCAAGCACTTCGAAACAAACTGTATTTTTTAAATGTTGGTATAGCAATGGCATGTTACTTATTAAAAACACAAAAAGATATATACGCAATATTTGTTAAACCACATAACTCATATATATGCATCCCATACTCACTCTTTTTAGGATCTCTCTCAAACCAAAACCTAAACGAATTCTAAAACAAATTCCTCTTTGCAAATATACAAGGGTGGTGATCGTGCTTTGGGGTTGTGTTCGGGCTCAGGAGTTGTGTTTCGTTGGCTCTGGTCCGAGCTTGGATTGAGGGTCGCGAGATTAAGTTTCGGTTCATGCGTAATTTAAGGTGGTGGTCCGTGATTTGTACGTGCAATTATTCGTGTACGTCTCGGTTTTAGGTTCAATCTTACCTCGTTGAACATCAGTGCTCGTGTTCGTACTTGTGTACGTTCGTGTTCGTGCTTTCGGTTTCGATCTGCCATTCTGTTCGGATGTATATTTTAAACTAAAAATCATATACGCTTCATGTAAACATTATTACTTTAAGAAATCTGGTATATCAACATGCTATATATAGTAAATTAGAATCTTAAATTAAATCACCATCAATGATAAATCTAATTCAAGTAAAGCATGTAATTTTTCATAAACTTCAAATAACATGATTAATGATATACATGAGGGCTAAACATGGATCTAGTAAAGAGGTTTGAAAATGGTTTGTGAATGAATATGAACATGTCTGCATAATACTAATGAGATGAAACCTTGCATGAAGTATGTCTGCAAGCACAGATCTCTTATATAATTCTATGTATTTTACATAGTTAATTCATTGAAGATAACAAGTGCGCATATGACACGCGCGTTGCGGCGGGGGTTAACGTATGGTCGAAAATTATTTCGTACATATTAAATAGGCATGTCGCAGGCTAAGTTGTTGTCGAAGATCAAACGCTTGCAGATTAAAATAACCATTTTAAGCAAATCAAAATTAAAATCTCAACAAAAATGGTTTCTCATATCAACAGATCATTATACATCTTTCTAAATCTCAAGAATAAGTCATGTACACAGAGATCACTGTATAAGAGATCAATAAAAAAACTTTTTTGGCTAAAATGTGTGATTTCTAATATGGCTCTGCTACATATAAGCTTCAGATGGCCTTGTTCAGCTTAGTAGACTTGCAGCCGATTTGTGTCAAAATGGTGCACCTCAGAGGGGCGTGAAAAGGCACGAAGACAATAAGAGGAACTTGGTAAACAAAGTATCATGACTTTAGCACTAATATCTAGAACATATTCAAACGAAGTAATTTTACATTTTGATAAACAGCGGGTCACATGGATAGGATCGTTTATTGACCTGAACATTACACGTCATATAATATGTATGTTTAGTACATTTCTAATCCAAATACTATTATGCCTAAAATAGAGTAAGACAATATAGTTTGAGTTCGAATATGTTGATTTAATAAAAGGTAAACACAGTTTCACTTCATTATGTGTATCTTGGACTAACCTGGTAGAAGGCCTTTAAGCAGTTACCCATCCACAACATCAAAATCTTCAGCTTCAGACCTCTCTACTCTTTCGATTTTCCTACTTAAAGTCATTGTCATAACATGTTGTGTCCATCTACAATGCTTCAGACCTGGTTTTCATCTAGAAGTGATTCAGATACCTGAAACTATGTTCAGCAGTTGAGAAATGCAGTTAAAACACATGAAAATAACATTTTACTGAGTAATTACATCACATCTTTAATGAAGTTAAAACTACCAAACACCTGTATGCATTCATTTTTCCAGAGTATTACGTAGTAGTATTTCATTGAGCTTCTTCACTCCCGCATCAAGTAATAATTTATCAACTAGTTTGTTTAAGATGTGCACTCTTTCTCATACCCCTTAGAGATTTCTTCAATGTTCCTGTTTATTTGTAAAATGATCTGCTGATGCTACAAAATCTGCAAGAACTCTAACATAACAGCATACGAAAACTGCTTATTGGAGGTGTTCCCATTTCTTTATAAAACTATTTACTTTTTTTTTGCTTTTAAAAGGGTGTTTGGAATTGATTTTTTAAAGTGTTAGCCCACTTACTAACATTCAAAATAAACAATCCCAAACACCCTATTAAATTAAAAACTGCTTTTTCACTTATACTATAAACAACACTTAAATATGTTAAAGTAATTGAGGTATTATTCGTAAATGTTACTAAATTGCTTTCAAAACCAATAGTTTAAATAAGAAAATGTAAACAGTTATACTTATTTAGCTAATAGAGAGTCAAATATTCTAGTAGTTTTGAACATCATGCAATCAAGTAACCCTTTTGAGTGCAACATACCCGAAAACTAAGTAAGCCAATCTGTGACACTCCGTAAATTCTCAGGTCATTATTTTACCTTTTACGTGCATTATTTAACTTTTATAAGTTACGTGTTAATTTGACCTAAAACCGGGAAGTTGTCCCGCGTAAACTGAAAAACGTTATCGAATGCGTTCCGACTTCGGACTAAATTAAGTCTACTCATATTTTACGTGTTTTGATCATTCTATAATGCTACATAGGTTATGTACACTTACGTTTATGATTTTTACGTTTATCGCGTACGTTTTGTGTTTTTAGTGTTTTATGTCCAAACGGAACCCCGAAAATCCACCCTCTTTGCATGTAAACCCAAGATATCAACCATTATACTTCCTAAAGCCAAAAAATTTCTAAAATAAATAACCCCCCTCCTCAAAAATTCGGTGCTAGTAATTAAATAAAGAAAGGAGCATCTTTTGACTTTCAAAAATAAACATATGCATGTGTTGCATGCAAGAGTGGAGAGTGACACTCTCATATGTCACTCTCATGCACAAGTATTCTAGTTAGACACGACCATGTAACATTGTAAGCTTTGTACCACATTTTTTTCTTTTATTAATCATGGCTTGAAACTCTTGCACCTTGGTTTCAAACAAGCTCATGGTCTCTTCCTTTTTGCCCTTGTGAACCGAAACCATAAGACCCACATGGGATGGGTGTGTGAGCCTTGGATTGACACAAAAACCTAACCAAGACCTAGCCTTATCCTATAAATACTAAATGTTTTTCATTCTAGGGTTCACTCATTCTTCCAAGCAACTAAAAACAACCATCTTTCTCTCCTCTTGTCTCCTAGGTCACGGCTAAACCACCACCATCACAAGGGGTCTTCATCTTCCATTTCTTTCTTGATTCAAGTGTTCTAAGTTCATATTCAAGGTATTCTAAGGTGGTTCCAAGGTTTGATTCATTGTTTTTCAAGGGTTTTCAAGAATCATCAAGTGAAGGTTTCATTTTATATTTGGGGTTTTTCAAGATCCAAGTCTCTTTACCAAGTTCTTGTTATTTCTTTCTTGTTCACCATACTTGTAAGCTTCCCTTGAACCTCCTTTCTTTGATTTCTTGTTTTGCTTATGTTCTTGCATATAGATTCATAAATCCATGTGTTTGTGTCACTATTTTGAAAGTAAACAAGATGGATTT
Organism: Tanacetum coccineum; assembly: GCA_026074375.1. NCBI lineage: Eukaryota > Viridiplantae > Streptophyta > Magnoliopsida > Asterales > Asteraceae > Tanacetum > Tanacetum coccineum. Next base: position 33,231 of record BQNB010048222.1, on the reverse strand, counting down.
GTTAAATATATAAAGATGTTATGTTTATTTTATAAGCTTATTGTTGTTAGTGTTAAGATAGGTTGATTAGTGTGTTAATGAGATGATGGAGATGGGATTAGTTAGTATTGAGTGTGGTTTTGTTGTTGGATTAAGTAGTTGAAGGAGATTAGGTTATATTTGAGATATTGTGAAGTTTTGTTTTGATTTCGGCTAAACTAACTTGCTGACCTAAAATGTTAAGGGTTATTAGGGTAATTTAAAACTGTTTTAAAAAACTAAAACCGTAAGATTATGATAGTATATGTTCATACGCAACTTTTGATATAAAGAACGTAAAAATCCGACTTATAACGAAGAAGTTATAGCCGATTTAAGTTTGGCGAAACTCAAATATTTTCCCAGTTCAAAAACTAACTTTTTAACATTCTGTTCAGATTTCGAATTAAGGTTTTCACCCCTTTCGGGTCCGAACCGGCTAAAGTGTATACAAGAAAAGTTGCTCGAAATAATTTATCGGTAAAATTAGTGAATTTTTTTGAAGCGTGAAAGTCAAAAACGAAGAAGTTATACCATGATAAAGTCGGATCATTTTTGAGACACTATAAGTAAATATAGGTGCTGATTGAATAGTAAAAATGGCGTTTCGAGCGTTTACGAGTCCGTTTGAGCTTTAAAAACCTTAGCGAATGCTATTGTATCACTTACATATAGTTAGGGCGAGTTAGAAACTTTCTAAAAATGATATTTCAAAACCGTTAGATATTACTAAAAATAGTAAGTCCTTAGTTAACGAAATATATTAGCGAGATAAAAGTGGAAGTTAGACGTTTAAGTTTCCCTTAGTGCGTTTAGATGTAAAATGGACTTAACAAATATTAGGAGACGTCATTAACGTTCGGGATTTCCAAGCTTTCCAAAAATAGAAACTTTCTAAAAATAGTAATTATTCGTCTAAGTGTCGTAACTTAACTAAAAATCATATATCTTCGTTAAGACACGTTTTTACTAATTAAACTAAGACACAAACACATATGGATGTTATTGATTTCTATAAACGATTTATGCGTCGCTTCGTTGTATATTTCTTTCTACTAAAGCGCGTCATTTAATTAGGTCGCGGTTAGGTACTCGTGATTTCATTCTTCTTTCGTTGATTTCCTTTGCTCACCGTTTGCTTAAGGTGAGTTTATAGCCCCACGTTTTACTTGTTTTGCATATAATTTATAACTTTAGGGTGAGAGACATTTGCTTGTTTTGAAATTTAGACACAAGTACTTTACTATGTTTTTACATGTTTACGAATTTTGCCTAAGTACCTTAGCTCACTACTGCCTCTATCATGAACCGTTAATTACTGTAAGTAAGCATGAGTACTATAATAGATCTATTGGGACTGATAATTCCCGTTCGGGTATTAGTGATTTTTACCTGTATCGGAGTGTCGATCAAACGGACGTATAACATATCGGATTTCCTAGGTATTTTGAGTTAGATACCTATTTGGCAAACCTTATCTGGCATTTACCTACTAATTAACATCAGCCTCGGTGTCATGAGCTTAGTACAAACGTAAATACCTTTTTGTGATCTTGTATGTGTTACAATGATCATGCCTTAACTAAATCGTGTGGTCCATACGTATATTTTACATAAACCTATGAATTCACCAGGTCCATACGTTTTAAGCATGTTTTCTCAGGTGCTTAGCTATGGATAATTTAATGTGCTATGTGGTGTCTCATGCATGGCCCGGTCTTTCAAGAACTTCATCTATCATTTTAATACCGTTGTCTATTTTCAAAACTTCTTTAAGCTTCCGCATTTAACTATTTGAATCATTTGAATTATTGTAAAGACTAAATTTATTTTATCAATGCAACGGTGTTTATTTTCAAACGTCCATATAGTGGTCGTTCCTTGTGTTTGAGATATGTATGACGTCACGCCTTCGAATTCCTATTTCCGCTGCGACCCATTTTGGGGTGTGACAGATTGGTATCAAGAGGCAAGGTTGTAGAGAACCAAGTAGCATATTAGGTCTGGTCTATAACCAGTACGTGATCCTTATATGATTTTATCCTTATCTATATGTGCTCTTATATTTCCTATACTTGAGTTTATTTTAGCCTTGAGTATATTTTGTGTTAAGCTTTATCTTGCTATGAGCTTACGTTTACCTTGCGTTTATCTTTTATCTGAGTTTATTTTTGTCTTACGTAGATTTTCCCATTTGTCTTTATATGAAAGTAATTTATATAAATACTAAACGTTTCTCAAGACATTGCGAGTGAGGAAATGGTCTCTAAACTATTTTTAAGACATTGTGAGTGAAACAATGGCCTCGTTTATTTCTAAAACATCGTGAGTTATATGATGGTCTTTAAAACCTTTTCATGACTTTACATAATACCATTTTACATAACATCAAAACTTGTCACAGTCTGCCGACCTTACGTTATCTTACTACTGAGTTATACTATGAAGCTTAAAATGTTTTCATTGACCTTACACCAACCTTAGAAACTTGTCACAGTTCTTCTGACGCCCACTGATTATCTTACTATTTGACTCTGAAGACGAGTTTTGTAACACCCGTCCCGTACTTTTGAAACGCCTACATCACCACATACTAGTCGCCTAGAAACATGTTGATTAATCATGAACGACTTTAAACCGTCACTACGTAACATTCCATTTTTAAAAACATGACTTTTGAAATTTGACTTATTTTATTTTCTTTACTTTGTTCGATTTTGAAGACAGTAACCGACAACGACGACAAGTGATGAGATCCGCTATTGAACAAAGCATATTGTAAACCCAACGCCTTGCTAATGCTAATGAAGCTATTGTTGTCCTATGAGGTAAAAAAACCGCATGCTCATGACTCGATGGATCAGGTCGTACGCCAGGAAGCCAAGGTGGCAAGGAATGCCAATAACAAAATAAATGACAAAACGTCGTGAGAGCTTACATTACTAGACCAAATAACAAAAATGGATATGTAGGAAAGTTACATTTCTGCAACAAGTGTAAGTTGCACCACACCAGACCATGTCATTGTTAAGTGCAAACAAGTACAAAAGAGAGTTGGCCATATTACAAATATAAGATTGAAAGATCATCTGTTTCAAAATGACTTAGAGGCCCTTATGGCAAACATAAAACTAAAGTTACCTTATTTATGAGCTGTGGGAAGCCCAGACCTTTCAAGGATTTATTGTCAAAGTGAATTACAAGTACATAAAAAAAACTTTTAACTTAAAAATACTAAGAACTACTTGTAAAACTAACTTAAAAACTACATACATGGCAGCCACAATGGCTTTACATTCATTTATATAGGAAAAAACGACTAGGCTTTTGTGTCTTCACTGTGCTTTCTTGTAGACACAAGAAGTGTAGTGTGTTTGTTTTGTGAGTGCAAAGAGCAAACAATCCTGGCCTTCAATCTTTCTTGGTTCCCAAACCTTTGATCCGAGCCATTGATTTAGTCATGGAGAAGTGTGGGATTGCCAAAATGGGATTAGGGGTTTAGTGGAGGAGGGGGGAAAGGTTTATCCATGGGGTGGTTTGGGTTACAGGGTAAAAGAGAGGGAGTTAACCCGTGAGTTGGTCCTGGGTTTTTGGGATTCAAAAATGGCGGGATTTTGTTTTAGGGGGAAGACAGGTAAGTTTTTGGGAAATTGGCAAATTTGGTCCTTGATGGTTATAAGAGTGTTTGCACTTTTCGTCCTTGGGGTGTTAAAGGGTTTGGGGATTTGGCAATATAACCCCCCAAGGGTTATATGACTAATTGCACCACTCGTCCTTGGTGGTTATAAGAATGGGACTTTGGCAGAATGGCCCCTCGTGGTATAACTTTCCCTTATTGACAGAATTTACCCTTCTCTTCTTTTTCTTGTGTAAATATAACTTAGGGAATTTGGCAATTTCAGTCCCTATAGTTATATTTTTTTCTTTGACTTTCTTTTGACTTGACCATGTTGACTTTTCTGTTGACTTTTTTGACTTGATTGACTTTTCGGCTTCGATTTGGCTTGTCTTTCACAGTCTTTTCCATTCCATGTTCGGTTTTGTCGTTTTGACTTTGTTTTTCGTCCTTTTCTTAGTTATCCGTTCCTGCACAACACAATTAGCAAAACAAGCGTATATTTGGCATTTTAAGTCCGTTTTTGGTTATTTTAGCTCGTTTTTAAAGGTAAAAGGTATGTGTAATTAAGCACATACCAAACTGTTTTGCTACCTTATAAACCATACTGTTTATACCATATAATTTTTTTACATAACCTTAGTTTTATGAAAATGAGCATTGCATCGTTAGTCCTTAATTATACATAGCCTGTCACCTATGTATAATTCAGGAAGGATCATGCTGTGCTGGGAGTAGTCACCTTAAAATTTTGTAAATTTATCTTCACTTTCCATTTCTATTTTCTTTTCTCTTCTCTATATTTTCAACGAGATTTGATCATATTCATGTTCTACTGATATTTTGCGTGCGTATTCGTGTGTTGTGTCTGTTATGTGAATTCGTATTAGTAAGCGCCGTAACTAAGTAGATTCTTCCCAACCCTATCATATAGAGACACCATACCCTTAGCCGAGAGACCAAATCACGCTCCTTGTAGTCATGATAATATGGATTGTAAGATGTTCGAGCGTAACGAACTTAACCTTTAGACTGGATTAGAATAAAGAAAATTAGGAGATTCCTAAACCATCAAAATTTTAATAGTCTTGAAGTTAAGGTAAAAGGCGTAATCATTGTAAGTACCTAGAACCTAGCCGATAGAAGTTTCGTATCCACTGCTTTTAGCCTTCTAAGTGACATCGTTCCAACTGCCTTAGCCACTAAGTACACCGCAAAGTTAGCTGATGAGAATATAATAGGAACCGATTATGTAATTTGAGATTGTACCCTAAACTTTCTAAATCACCCGTTCAATATTGATTTAATGCCCGTAGAGCTTGGTAGTTTTGACGTCATCCTTGGTATGGATTGGTTATCGAAATATCACGCTTTGATGGTCTGTGACGAGAAGATTTTTCGGATCCCTTATTTAGATGAAGTGTTGACGGTTCAAGGAGATGGAAGCGACGATGTGAGTAATTCGAGATTGAGCATCATCTCGTGCACCAAGACCCAAAAGTATATTCAAAAAGGGTGCCATGTCTTTTTGGAACAGATTACTGAAAAGAAGGCCGAAGACAAGTCAGAAGAGAAGCGACTTGAGGACGTGCCAATTGTGCGGGATTTTTTGAAGGTCTTTCCTAAAGACTTGCCCGGACTTCTACTTACCGGACAAGTTGAATTTCAAATCGACTTAGTCCCGGGTGCTGCACCTGTAGCACGTTCCTCGTATAGATTAGCCCCGTCTGAATGTGAGAATCGTCTACCCAACTGCAAGAACTAGTTGACAAAGGATTCATAAGACCAAGTTCCTCACCCTGGGGAGCTCCGGTTTTGTTTGTCAAGAAGGACAGATCGTTCAGGATGTGTATAGATTATCGTGAACTGAACAAACTTACCATGAAGAACCGATATCCACTTTCGAGAATCGATGATTTGTTTTATCAGTTGCAAGGGTCGAGTGTCTACTCGAAGATTGATATGAGGTCTGGTTATCACCAACTCAAAGTTCAGGAAGACGATATTCCAAAGATGGCATTTAGGACTCGTTATGGTCATTACGAGTTTCAAGTAATGCCTTTTGGTTTGACTAACGCACCGGCGGTATTCATGGATCTAATGAATCGTGTGTGCAAACCATATTTGGATAAGTTCGTGATCGTGTTCATCGATGACATATTGATCTATTCCAAGAGCAAGGAAGAACACGAAGAACACCTTAAGTCGATCATGGAATTACTTAAGAAGGAGGAGTTGTAGTCAAGTTTTCAAAGTGTGATTTTTGGTTTCTAAAAGTGCAATTTCTCGGTCACGTGATTGATAGTGAAGGCATTCATGTTGATCCTGCTAAGATTAAGTCATCAAGGATTGGGCATCGCCTAAGACTCCAACGAAAATTCGCCAATTCTTAGGTCTTGCCGGTTAACTCAGAAGAGCTTGAAGTTTGACTGGGGAGAAAAGAAAGAAGATGCAATCCAACTACTAAAACAAAAATTGTGTAGTGCGCCAATTTTGGCATTACCCGAAGGTAGCGAAAACTTCGTGGTATATTGTGATGCTTCGCACAAGGGGTTAGGCGCGGTTTTGATGCAGAAGGAGAAAGTCATAGCTTACGCATCCCGCCAACTCAAAATTCATGAGAAGAACTACATGAATAATGACTTGGAATTAGTTACGGTAGTATTCGCACTCAAGATGTGGAGACACTATTTGTACGACACGAAGTGCGTTGTGTTCATTGATCATAAGAGCTTGCAACATATTCTATATCAGAAGGAGTTGAACATGAGACAACACCGATGGTTGGAGCAATTAAGTGATTACGATTGTGAGATTCGTTATCACCTTGGAAAGGCGAACATGGTGGCAGATGCCTTAAGCCGAAAGGAAAGGATTAAGTCGCTACGAGTTCGAGCCTTAATGATGACAATTGACCTAAACCTTCCATCTTAGATTTTGAATGCTCAAACTGAGGCAATGAAGGAAGATAACGTCAAGGAAGAAAACCTCTGTGGTATGAACAAGGAGTTTGAGACACGTGCTGATGGAACAAGAAATGATGTTGGGTACCATGTTTTGGAGGATTGAGAGACTTGATCATGAATAAGTCACACAGGTTTAAGACTCTATCCATCCTGGATCTGATAAAATGTATCATGATCTTAAGAAGTTATATTGGTAGCCCAATATGAAAGTAGAAATTGCCACCTACGTCAGTAAGTGTCTGACATGTGTCAAGGTTAAGGCCGAATACCAAAAACCATCTAGTTTGTTGGTTTAACCTGAGATTTCTAAGTGGAAGTGGGAGAAGATAACTATGGATTTCATCGCGAAATTGCCAAAGACGTCAAGTGGTCACGATACAATTTGGGTAATCATCGACTGACTCACTAAAGCTGCACATTTTCTGCCAATGAAGGAAACACATTGAATGGAGAAATTAACGAGACAATACTTGAAAGAAGTAGTCTCCAGGCATTGAGTGCCAGTTTCGATCATCTCTGATCTGGATAGCAGATTCACATCTCATTTCTGGCAGTCACTTCAGAAAGCTCTAGGTACGCACCTAGATATGAGTATGGCTTATCATCCTCAAACCGATGGTCAAAGTGAAAGGACCATCCAAACCTTAGAAGATATGCTAAGTACCTGTGTGATTGATTTTAGAAAGGGCTGGGATAGACATCTACCCTTGGTGGAATTTTCGTACAACAACAGTTACCACACGAGCATCAAGGCTGCACCATTTGAGTCATTATATGGTCAAAAGTGTCGATCACCTGTCTGCCGGACTGAGGTTGGGGATAGTCAACTCACCGGTACAGAGATCATTCATGAGACAACCGATAAAAATTGATTCGTCGTAAACGAGTCGGTAATAGTATAAGTATTTCCTGTTAGATATAAGAATTACTTGAGGGCAAGTAATAATTAAATCTTTCGGAGTCGAATCCACGGCGAGATATGAATAGAGATTTATGTTTATGTTTTCTATTTGATGCTTGATTATCAAGTATTTTTGGTTTGGTTTTATACTAATAATATAATAATAAGCTATATTAAAACTAAGTAATATTAAACTAAGCAAATAGATCTAAAATATATATTAAACGAATATGCTTGTCAAGTGAGGTGAAAAGTTCCTTAAGTGTGAAGGTAAGTTTTTATTGATGAATTAATCCCCATCTAATAAACTCTTTTATCACAACTTGGATTTATTTTGAAAATAATCTTTTATCTAGGTATTTAATTACTAGATTCATGTCTAATTATTCTAACGGCTTTTGCCCGTTTAAATAACCAAAACATAAATCTAAATAATCCGAAAACTATTAATCAACAATCCCTTTTTGTTTTCACACTTAATTCACTAATCACTACTCACTTAACAAGCATATATAAAACTACTCACTAATCATGGCAACTAAACTAGCATTAACAATCATGATCATTTTAAACAAATTCTACTAAAACTACTTAATATTAAAATAGGAGCGAAAGTAAAACCCGGTCGAAGCAACAAAAACAAAATAACCATCCGATTTAATAAACTAAATAAAACACTTAAGTATATTTCTAATTTAGATTTTATTAAACTAATTAGTTGATAAAGTTATAAACTTTATATACTAAAAAGCTTGTAAAATCTATAAAAGCTCTAAACTTAAGAAATTAAACTAGCTTATTAAACCCTTAAGCTCCTCGCCTTAGATGTTGGAATGATTTCATCAACATTTAAAACACAATCAAAGGTTATAATAAACAAGATATATGATTAATAAGCTAAACACTACTAAAAGCTATTAAAATTGAAAACTTTAGATCTAAATCCACTCGAAACTAAGGTGTTCTGTTCGAAAAGTAAACGAGAATCGGGTATATTTAAGGATTGGATCTAAAATAATAAGCTACTCGAAAAAAATCTAACAACTTTAAGCTAGAAAATAAGTTAAAATCAAAATCCACCCAAAACTAAGGTGTTCTCTTCGAGAAGTGAACGCGGATTGGGTATATTTAAGGATTGGATCTAAAACAATAAGCTACTTTAAAAAGCTATAAACTTAATGCTAAAACAAATGATAAAAAGATAAGCTTTGAAAATAAGCTAATATTAGCTTATTCGAAAAGCTTTAAACCAAAATATATAAGAAATAAGCTAAATCAAATAAGCTATGAAAAAGTTATCCGAATAATAAGCTTTATTTCAATAAACTAAAAATAAGCTATATGAAAAGCTTATTTGAAAACTAAAACCAACAAGTATATTAAATAAGCTTATTTAAAATAAGCTATAGAAATAACTTATTTAAATATAAGCTTAAAAGATAGGATCAAAAATAAGCTAATAAGAGCTTGTTTAGAAATAAGCTAGAAAAAAGAAAATAAGAAAAATAGAGGATTAGAGAAAGAAAATAAGCTAAGTGACACCAACCTTTGAAATAAGCATCTTCATTAACTAAAAGCAACTTCAATAAGCTAAAACAATAAGCTTTAAAAAGCTTTTAGAAATACCAAAACTAAATACAATAAGCTACAACTACTATGTGAAATAATACTAAAACACCTACAACTAATGAATATTTATGCTGGAAATGAGGCCTTTAAATAGCCCAAACAAGAGTGGGGGTAGATTTGTATTTTCACTTAGATGTGTTATTGCCAGCTGCATCTTGATTTTGAGCCAATCATTGGCCACCATGTCACCCATCTCAACCAGTATTATTCCCCTTCTTGAAGCCTCAGATCACGCGTATACAGCTATCTTTTTTTTGTCATTAAGTCCACATGTCGCCTCCTTATTGGCCAGCTGCCAGCCGCCACTGCCACCTCGTACAAATGATTGGCTGACACGCCAATGATTAGCCGTCATCTACGTGCCACAACCTGAGTGGGCCACGTGGCATGTGGTATAAATACTACAACCCTGGCCAGGCCAGTATTCAAACGTATGACCTCAAGCACAAGGACACAAGGGTTTCCCCAAGTACCAACTGTGCTGAGCATAATTCTTGTTATATATACATGATATAATTCTTTTAACCACTTTAGTTGGCCTAGTTCAGATTTGTATAAAGAAAGGTCAAATAGATATTGACCAGTCCTTTTAAGATCAATTGGACCGGTTCAAAAAGTGAGGAAGGCACTGATAGACTCGTAATTTCATGCTCTTTTCAATGGAGTGCTTGGGGAAACTCACATAAAAATCACCGTTTTTGCATTGTTTTCAATCATTTGTACCTACAAGACATAATAACACATTCCAAACATATTTGCAATATAATTACTCATATTTTATTGTTATTAGTCCGTTTTAGAGTGTTTTCCGAGGCTAAAACGATGTGTGTTTAAGCACACATCATGGACGTGAGGCGTAAACCTCTTGAGTTTCAAGTTGGAGATAAGGTCATGCTAAAAGTTTCACCATGGAAAGGGGTGATACGTTTTGGTAAATGGGGAAAGCTGAACCCACGTTATATTAGACCTTTCAAGATTCTTGCTAAAGTTAAAATTGGTGCATATCGACTCGAACTCCCGGAACAACTAAGTAGAGTTCATAGTACTTTTCATGTGTCAAACCTGAAGAAGTGTTTATCTAACGAAACACTTGCTATCCGTTAGACGAAATTCAAATCGACGACAAGCTTTATTTCACAAAAGAACCGGGTTAAAATTATGGATCGAGAGGTCAAACATATGAAATAAATCCGTATCCTGATTGTGAAAGTACATTGGAATTCAAGAAGGGGTCTTGAGTTTACCTGGGAGCGCGAAAAGACCAAATTTCCAAATAAAAAAGTTCTGCATTATCTTCGCTAACCCCCCGCGATTCATGTCGAATACCACAACGTGAGCTTTGAGGACAAAGCTCTTTTAACGGGGAAAGACTATGTCACTTTATAAATTCCCAGGTCATTATTTTACCTTTTACGTGCATTATTTTAACTTTAATAAGTTACATGTTAATTTGACCTAAAACCGGGAAGTTATCCTGCGCAAACTGAAAAACATTATCGGATGTGTTCCGACTTCATACTAAATTAAGTCTACTCATATTTTACGTGTTTTGATCATTCTAGAGTGTTACATAGGTTTTGTACACTTACGTTTAAGATTTTTACGTTTATCGCGTACGTTTTGCGTTTTTAGCATTTTATGTCCAAACGGAACCCCGAAAATCCACCATATTTGCATGTAAACCCAAGATATCAACCATTATACTTCCTAAAGCCAAAAAATTTCATAAAAATAAATAACCCCTCTCATAATTCTATGCTTAGTAATTAAATAAAAGACAGGGAGCATCTTTTTGACTTTCAAAAATAAAAACATATGCATGGGTGCATGCAAGAGTGCAGAGTGACACTCTCATGTGTCCCTCTCATGCACAAGTATTGATGACGTATAATACGTATAGTAGGCCTACTGGGCCTGGACTATGTAAGTCATGCATAAGGGCTCAAGCCCAACGAAACAATCACAAGGCCCAATGAACCAAAACTAAGCCCAGACCAACTGGCAACGGTCCAGAGGCAGCAAGACAGATGGAGGGCTTCTAGAGGACGCTTTCGTAAGATAGCAAAAAAGTCTGCTAGGCAAGCCCAAGTCCGCAAGACACGATTATAAGCGGATCCTTGCCTGACGAGGGTCCCTCTTCGGCCCACTAATAGAAATGAGCGAAATATTAGGAAAACCTAATATTTGGCTCACCTATAAAAAGGGGTACTCTGACACCCCATGAGGTATGATTTTCTGACCACATTTCACACACACATTCTTTGACAAATATGTTTACTTACTTTTACGTCGGAGTCTAATTGTGAGGTCCGTCCCCACGGTAAGACTAACAGTTTGCCTTTCATTGTGTAGGGGATCATCTCATTACTTGATTTAGTACAAGATCTCATCCTTGGGCCTGGTCCAACAACCTCCCAGATCCACCTTCTTAACCCATTACATATTTTGTACTAACAAGTTGGCGCCATCCGTGGGACTCGAAATACAACCGCGTTCTACGAAAATACTCACCATGAGCAATCATGAACAATCCGCTCCTAGCCAGCCCACGTCCGCCGTGCGGAATACAGTTGGGAGAGGAAAAGAGCCAACACCACAAGACCGAGGTGGGCCTACGTCTGACGCAACCCTCCGGGAGTATTGTGACAAAAATTACAACCAATTGCTCCCAATCATAACGGAGAAATTTAACAAAGAGAAAGAGAAAAATGATAAATTGAAAGAAGTAAAAGCCCGACTTAACTTCGGCAGATCTACCACAACGTCACGATATTTCGAGCCAAGGATGATGAGTACCAAGGAATAGGAAAAGAGGTATAGATCTAGGCGCTTGTGCAGCCCGAGACCTAGCCCTAGTATGTTCTCAAGACTCAAACGTGACCAATCAAGATCGCCAAAACCAAAAGAGAAAGAAGGAGGTGTGTTCAAAAGGTTAGGAAGTAGAGGAAGGAGTGTATCTGCACGCTCCGATAGCCGCAACCAATCCTCCTACTCGAGGTACACAGGCGCACTCTCGGAAAGTGAAGATAGCAGAGGCGGCCATTGGAAATCAAGATCGAAGAAAAAGAAACTAAACCAAGAAGAGGATGATTTGTCCCAGCCATGGGTATGTGAAGAGGTAGATCCTTTTACACCTAGAATTCGCTACTTTAATTTCCCGAAAACAAGAATGCCGAATCACATTAAGACATATGACGGGAGTGAAGATCCGGAAGATCATTTGAAAATTTTTCAGACAGCCACAAAAACAGAACAGTAGGCTATGCCAACCTGGTGCCATATGTTTAACTATACGTTGACAGGAAATGCGAGAGTATGGTTTGACGACCTTCCAGCCGAATCAATAGACAGCTATGATGATCTGAAGAAAGCTTTCCTAGAAAACTACCTTCAGCAGAAAAAATGCATCAAAGATCCTATAGAACTCCACAACATCAAACAGCGGGATGGAGAGTTCACGGAAGATTTTGTGAGAAGATACAAGATGGAAAGCAGAGACGTTAAGGGGGCACCAGAATGCATGAGGATCTCCGGATTCATGCATGGAATCATAAACCCTCAACTCATTAAACGTCTGCATGACAAAATCCTAAAAATGGTTGACGAAATGATGAGAGTGACTACATCTTTCCTCAGAGGAGAGGTGGCAGCCTCGAATCACGAGCGGAAAAAGTCATTTCCACCATGGAAACAGCAAGAAAGCGGTCATAGACAAAATTTCAAGAAAGGAGGCTTCCGGAACCAACAGAGACCAGAAAGAAAGCAAGATCGATTCACGCTTGTCATTAAAACACCCAAAGAAATTTTCGCCTTAGAAAAGGGAAAATTCAAGACTCCGCCACCAATGACAACCCCGGTTGAGAAACAAAATCACACTAAGTTTTGTGAGTTTCATGGCGAAGTAGGGCATACCACGGATGAATGTATGCACCTAAAGAATCAAATAGAAGAGATGCTCAAGGCAGGAAAACGGTCGCACCTAATCAAAGAGATCAAACATAACAGTGGGAAGGAACAACAAAAAGCAGCGAAGAAAGGGGAAACTTCTAGTAAGGACAAAGTACTAACCATCCTAATGGTTCAACCCTGGGAAAGAGTAGCCAGGCAGAAGATCACGCAAAGTTTTTCTCCAAACCAAGAAATATTTTTCCCACCCCTAGGCGAAGATGAAGGAACAAAAGGTCCGATAATCATTGAAGCGGAAATAGGAGGCCACTGCATACATCGCATGTATGTGGATTGCGGATCAGCCTCAGAAATACTATATGAACACTGCTTTAGCCGACTCCGTTCGGAAATCAAGAACCAGTTGGTGCCGGCTACCATCCCTCTGATTGGATTCAGCGGTGAAATAATATGGCCAATAAGACAAATACAACTACTGGTAACAACTAGAGACGAAGAACACTCCGCTTCAACTTTGATGAATTTTGTAGTCGTAAGGTCACCATCCCCATACAATGGAATCATTGGAAGGCCGGGGGTCAGGAAGTTACAAGCGGTTCCGTCCACAGTTCACAGAATGCTAAAGATCCCGGTATAAGGAGGAGTAATCACCTTAAAAAGCAGCAGGTTGGTTCCGCTGGAATGCGCGGTGGTCTCCGGCCCTGAAAGGATCATCCCGGCTAACAAACCAATGGTGGAAGAAAGGATCAAAGTGGCAATCAACCCAGAATACCCAGAGCAAACAGTAATGATTGGTTCTACTCTTACCGAAGAAGGTCGCAACAAGTTATGCGGCCTGCTCTAACGAAACTTGGATATTTTTGCCTGGAAGCCTGCGGACATGACTGGCGTCCCAAGGCATATTGCAGAGCACCGCTTGAATGTGCGGAAGGGATGTTCTCCGTTTAGACAAAAGAAAAGGGGACAAGCGGCCGATAAAAACCAGGCAATACAAGAGGAAGTAGGAAAGCTAGTAGAATGTTGGAAACACGAAAAGTGTCGGTCACTTCCAAGTTGTAACAGGTCTTAGCTCGTAGTTAGTATCATGATTAGATTAGTAATCTAGTCCGGCCCAAGGCCCATGGGTGGCCCAACTAAGCCCATGGCCGGCCTCAATAGGCTATATATATTCCCTCTCCTAGTCTTGGAGAGGGTTGGTTGTTCCATTTTTCCATACATTTCATTTATACAATTCATCCATTTTCCATCCAATCTCTCTCTAACATCACAACCCACATCTCACTCTTGTTCTTGGTTTGATCTTAAGATTACTAGTATTCTACAATTGGTATCAGAGCCATGGAGTGGTGTGTTTAGTTTTTGTGTTTGATTTGTGTTCAAAACCTTTACAAAGAGCAAATTAGTGATTCAAATTTTTTGGCTTAAAAACCTTAAAGTTTTCATTTTTATTGTTCCTATAGGGTTAGTAATACTAGTTGTACAAGAATTTTTTGCTAAAAACCATTAAAAATCGTGTTTTTTTGAGTTTTGAAAATTTGAGTTTCGTAACTGTTGGAACCGAACGAGGAAGAACCGAACGAGATTTCTAGTAGTTGGGACCGAACGAGTTGGACCGAACAAGGAAACCGAACGAGTAAGCCGATCGAGTCAACCGAACTAGCATATTCTAGTTTGAGCCGAACGAGTTCCTTCCTAGTGACAACCGAACGAGTTCCATGCATGAAGTGATTTTCTGTAAGACCGCTGAAGCGGAGGAAGCATTCAAAACAAATAAGCAGCTCAGTGGCCGAACTACTTCCCTGTTAGTCGCACCAATAGAACAAGGAAGAGCACATCGTAATCTGGCAGCATCAAAAGCAACGGTAAGCGCGGTATCCTGATGACGGAGAGAGCAGCTAGAGGAACATGCCATCTATTTTTTCGTTACAGGGCATTAAAGACTGAAAGTAAATTACATATCGTGGAAAAGTTAGTGTTTGTGCTCTTGGTTGCATGCCAGTAAGCGTCCTAAAGAGATATTTCCAAGTACATTCTATCATAGTAATCACGGACCAGCCGATACAACAGGTGTTGTCAAGACCAGAAGTAGCAGGGAGGCTACAGATATGGAACATCAAATTAGGAGAATACGCAATACATTACAGACCTAGAGTATTAGTTAAAGGTTAGATATTAGCATACTTCATAGTCGAACGACCAGAAGAGGACTCTCTGGATACTCTGATGGAAGAAGCAGAAAAACTACCCGAACCATGGATTTTGTTTACGGACGGATCCTCCTACACAAATGGTTCTGGGGCGGGACTGATACTTATTAATCCAGAAGGGATGGAATTTACCTACGCTCTAAGATTCAGGTTTGATGCCACAAACAACGAAGCGGAATATGAAGCTTTGATTGTCGGGTTAAAGATAGCAGAACAAATGGGCATGAAAAACCTCTAGGCAAATGTTGATTCGCGGTTGGTAGCCAACCAAGTGAATGGAACATATGTCGCGAAAGAAACCGACATGATTCGATATCGGGAGAAAGTAAAAAACACTCACCAATAGCTTCAAAGGGTTCTCAATCAAACAGGTTCCTAAAAGTGAAAACAAAAAGGTAGATGCGTTAAGCAAGATAGCATCAACAAGTTTTGCACACTTGAGTAAACAAGTGCTGGTAGAGGAACTAAAGGAAAAATTTATAAGTGCAATGGAAGTGTTGGCAGTAGTAGAAGAAGAAGGAGATACATGGATGACTCCTATTTTCAAGTACCTCACAGACGGAACACTGCCAGTAGAAGCAAAAAAAGCAAGAGTAGTGAAACGCAAGTTGTGGCGGTTCTCCATAATAAATGGGACACGCTACAAAAAATCTTTCCTTGGACCATGGCTACGGTGCGTAGGACCACTTCAAGCCAACTATGTTCTAAGAGAGATACATGAGGGATCCTGCAGCATGCACGCAGGCACATGATCCGTCATGGCAAAAGCCTTACGGATTGGTTATTATTGGCCAACCATGCACGAGGACGCAAGGAAGCTAATAAGAGCATGCCAAGACTGCCAAGTTCACAAACCTGTCCTAAGGAATCCGCAGCAAAAGCTAAGCCCAATCACATCTCCGTGGCCGTTCTATAAGTGGGGAATTGACATTGCTGGACCTTTTCCATAGGGGCCTGGGAAAGTCAAATTCTTGATAGTAGCCATTGACTACTTCACGAAGTGGATTGAAGCAAAACCGGTTGCAACCATTACTGGCAACCAGATCAAAAAATTCGTATGGGACAATATTGTTTGCAGGTTCGGACTTCCAGGAGAAATCATCTCGGATAATGGAAAGCAGTTCCATGACAATCCGTTCAAGGATTGGTGTGAGAAACTATGCATCCGCCAACACTTTGCTTCTGTTAAACATCCGCAAACTAATGGCCTGGTAGAAAGAGCAAACCCTAGTCTTAGAGAAGGGATAAAAGCAAGATTAGATGAAAGGAGCAAAAACTGGATGGAAGAACTTCCTCATGTTCTATGGGCACATCGCACTATGATAAAGACCAGCAATGGAGACACTTTATTCTCATTAACATACGGAACGGAAGCCGTCATCCCAGCAGAAATTGGCATGCCCACACTAAGGACAACGGAAGTAGACCCAACACAAAACAATGAAGCTCTGGAAATTTACCTCGACCTGTTGGAAGAACAGAGAGAGCAAGCAGCCATACGTGAAGTGAAGAGCAAAGCAAAAATAGAAAAGTATTACAACTCCAATGTCTGAAGCACGAGTTTTAAGCCAGGAGATCTTGTGTACCGCAATAACAAGGCAAGACGTGTGAAAGATACTGGGAAACTAGGCCCCAAGTGGGAAGGACAGTATGAGGTTACGGAAGCACTTGGAAAGGAGGCATACAAGCTAAGAGACCGTGACGGAAACCAGCTTCCGCAGACTTGGAACATCAGCAACCTCAAGAAGTGTTACGTTTACAAAATGTAAGCAATCCACCCATGCGGACTCCGCGATGGGGGTAATGCATTCCAATCTATCTTATTCATGCATTGTAATATTTTCTTTTTTTTTGAAACTTTAATAAAAAGTAAAGCTTAGCTACATTCACAAATTTTACTTTAAACCATTGTTATTTACTATGCAAAGTTATTATATTTGTGATTAAGACGCACACACAATAGGGCATGACCCAATGAATGTATTTCGTATAAAAAAGGATGAGTAAACCTAACAATTAACTTAAGTATACGTAAGAGGTATTGCAAACCCAGTATAGGGAGAATAACCCACAAATATTCAAAGTAAGACTATCTTATAATCACGATATTAAAACGATAGCAAGATCATAATTCAAAGTTAAAATATTCAAATTGTACAAGTACATTTGACCGCATCCAAAAAGGTCACACATGACCGCGGTATGTAACGGATAAAAACACTTAGAAATATTCTTTACACAGAGAAGGCCGTAACAAAAATGTCACATACGACCACGGCCAGACATACTAACAGAACACTGAATATTCAGCTTCGCGTCATCAACGTTAGGGAAAGGGTTAGCATCTGCACCTACACCTTCTTGACCATCTGCATACACAACCTCGTAGTCATCTGTCGAAATAGGAGGAATGAAGCTTGCAAAAGCAAAAGTGATGGACAAGGCTGTGGTAGTGTTGGGAGCAGTACCGGAAGTACCTTCCAAAGCAACAGAAGATAAATGCTTAGCTAAAGGAATAAAAATGTCACGGAGGGCTGATTTATGATTTGCAATGTTTTCCCTAATCTTTTAAACCCGGGCATGAGAAACGTCCAGGGAAAGTGACAAGGCAGTAGCACCAACGACAGTTTGGTATGGTGAATGATGAATGTGGACCATCAGTTGGTCAACGTGAGGTTGCGATTCATTCAGACCTAACCTTTTAGCAAGAGTTTCTTCCAAGCGAAGAATATTCATTAAAGTTTCAACACTTGAATCCTTGTTGAGTTTTAACTCAGCAAGTAAGGAGAAGTTCACACTCTGAAGTTGTTGCAAAGCGGAAACATAATCAACTTCCGCGGAAGGATTATATGCAGCAACATCCGCTAGGACCCTACCTTCCTTTCCATGAGTAATTCCAGCAGCTAGCCCGTCTTGCATGCCCTTCTCAATAGCTTTACCAATAGCCTCTCCAAGGGAAGAAAGATATTCAGATGAGTTTAAACATTTAGCAATAGCAAGTTCTATGCCGTGGGTAAGAAGCCACATGCGGCTGGCAATAGTAGTAAGAAGGTAAGGATAGAACCTCTCCTCTAAGTGAATGGCCATCTCAATGAAGTCAGTGTATAGCTTGTCAAATTTATCATTCACAACTTTCATTTTTTCATCCCGGAACCTCTCGAGTTGATCCATACAGTTCTCATACACTGTCACTTTCTCTTGAAGTATGGCAGAAGATGTATCCAGCTCATGAACCTGCAATCATGCGGAAGTATACAGATAAGAAAACAAAAGGGATAGAGAAGAAAGAAAAAACCATAAGTGTAAAGACACACACCTGATTCACAAGATTGTCATTCTGAGACTTGACGGAAGCAACCACGGCATCCAAATCAGCAACTTCCTGCTTCCTAACCTTCAAAGAAGCTACAAGGTCGACCACCTTGACATCCAGCTCATTCTTCTTTTTCTCTAGGGTAGTGTTATGTTCCTTCAAGGCCTCCACCTTAACCTGAAGGGATTTCTCAACGGCTTCAAACTTAGAAGCTTCGACACGAAGGCGAATAGCCTCCGCGGCTTCCGCCTCTTTCAGTAACAACTGTGCCTTGAGATTTTCAATCTCCCTTTCCCTGACCTTTAGTAACTCATCTTTCTTATCAACAACAAACCTCAACCTCCTTTTCTCTTTAATGTTGTATTCGGCACGCATCCTCACTTCAGCACCTCAGAGACATCTAGCAAGCAGCTCCGACATTAAATTTAGTAAATAACTGATCATGCTCCATTCCCCGAATAGATGCAAAAAATTTTGGAGGAGCAAATTCATCCACCATCTCGTGACAGACGCAACCGTCATCAAGACGAGACCCATTGGTCACGCTCCATCGAGGAATGTAAACTTTCAAAAGGTCGGTATCAGGGTCGATGATGGTGCGAACACCACTGACAAGAAAGTCACTTCCAGTAAGATAAAAAAAATACTAATATTAGGGTCAGCTCCACCAGCGGAGGAAGAATCAGCAGCAAACAAAGAAGGCTTAACAACTTTTTCGTTAACAACCACAGCAAGATCAGCAGTTGAAGTAACGGTAGTAGCAGTTGTGATTACCAAAATGAAAGGCCTGGCAAAAGAATCAACCTCAGCATCCACAATATTAGCACTAGAATGGTGAGAAGAGTCTGAAGAAATAACAAACCTTTGCGAATCACCGATGGTTCGAGGGTTAAGTCTAGTTACGGAGTCGTTATGACCTTCATCCTCACGCTTTGACGTGGCGGATACAAAGGATGTGACAAAGGGCAAGGTTGGAAGAGGCTCACCCCTGACCTCAGCATTCTGCACAGCTCTAGCAAGCAACCGCTGAACCGCAGACATAGATTTCCCACCTACGGAAGCCCCGCTAGGGGTTTCGTGATCCTCCCTTAACCTTTTGGGAGGATGTGAAGGCCCGCCAGCATCAGAAACAATGGTTTTTCTTTTCCTTTGACACCTTGGCTGTAACAGAATCACATCCTTAGCAACAGTGTTAGTGGTCGTGGTAACCGGCTGAATAACAGTATCTTGCCCATCTCCACCACCGGCAGAATCTCCTTGTTCCACCTGGGTACCACTACCGCCTTCATCAAACAGTTTGTCAACACTAGCGTCTAGCTCACTCTCGCCACGGTCAGGCGCAATTGGAAGCAAAGGAACAGTGCGACCGACATTTGTCTCCAACAATCGTGGCTCATCTTCTCGTCACTCCCGTTCAACGACTTTCACCTTAGTAGGATCCGTGGTGTGAATTAAGGCAAAGATGTCCATATCTACAAAGCAAAGCACAATTAGAAGGGAAAATAGCAAGCTATAAAACAAATAATGTATATACAAGAAAAGACACTCACCCTCTCCGTCCTTGTCCATAAATGAGGGATAAGTCTCCTCATCCAGAGTGTAATGGCGGCTAAGCCCAACCAAGCACACGAATTCCTCTAGGAACTTCCGGAACGGAGAGGGATGAGCAACAAGAGTAGCATAATCTTGAGCATTAAAGTCGTCCGCTACCGGAGTGGGATCCCTAGTCACGTTCTTGGCAGTATGCCACAGAAAACACGCAAGGCAAGCAAATTCATCAACCTAGAAAAAATGATCATTCTAATTTTTGAGAGAGTCAAGAGGTTTCGTATAGCATATAGGGGACTTATCAGTAAGCTTAATGAAAGACATCCATTCTCGTTTCTTTCTTTTTTTTCTCTTTTTTTTTTTTTCCTCTTTTTTTTTTTTTTTTTTTTCTCGTCCCTTTTTAGAATTCACGTAAAAACAACAAAACAACCCAACAGTCGGTATAATTCCGTAAACGCGACACAAGATCTCAAAATAAGAAACTTTGGCCGCTCCAATGACGGAAAGTTGGGATATGTTGATACGGAAGTACCTAAGTATATCAACAAGAAAAGTGGACAGTGGCAGTCTAAAGTTGGCAAAGTCAAAAAACCTAGTATATAGTCCAATCTTCCCAACAGGCCTCTCATGTTGATGTGTTACCCTGTGGGGCAGAACTGGGGTGAATTGTAACTTCTTTAGAATATGAAATTTTTAACAAAAAATGTCAAAACGCTCTCTAAAGAATGAAAACACACTTAACGTCTGTAATGGTGCTCATGACAGAGAGGAAAGGTTTAAAAACTTAACCTGCAAAAAGTTCTTTGAATAACGATAAGAGCAGATAATCAAATTGTAAAGCTCGAAAGTTTTTTAACAATGGCAAAGATAGTAGAAGAGGTAGAAAAGACACAGTGAAAAATAGATCGAGTATTTATACTCTCGGTATAGTAAATGAAGAGTATCCCATGATGCTTACACGTGGCCATGAACTCTGGGGTCAACGGTCAGGATTGAAAGTAAAGGATAGTGATGATAGTTGGGTAGGTGGACTAAGCAGTCAAATCAGTCAGAAGATGAAAGATCACGAAAAGACCACGTCACCCACGTTTCAACTAACATGTATTACGGAACGTCACGGATAAATGAGTAGTCACGAAAGACGCAAGAATAGAAGTATGCCAGACCATGAGTCTAGTAACATCTACCGCATGCTAAAACATCGCACATAATAGACATACTAGACTGGGGGGACTTGATGACGTATAATACGTATAGCAGGCCTACTGAGCCTGGACTACGTAAGTCATGCATAAGGGCTCAAGCCCAACGAAACAATCACAAGGCCTAATGAACCAAAACTAAGCCCAGACCAACTGGCAACGGTCCAGAGGCAGCAAGATGGACGGAGGGCTTCTATAGGACGCTTCCGTAAGATAGCGAAAGTTCGCTAGGCAAGCCTAAGTCTGCAAGTCACGATTAATAAGCGAATCCTTGCCTGACGAGGGTCCCACTTCGGCCCACTAACACAAATGAGTGAAATATTAGGAAAACCTAATATTTGGCTCACCTATAAAAAGGGGTACTCTGACAACCCACGAGGTATGATTTTCTGACCACATTTTAGATACACATTCTCTGACAAATATGTTTACTTACTCTTATGCCGGAGTCCAATCATGGGGTCTGTCCCCACGGTAAGACTAACGGTTTTCCTTTCATTGTGCAGGGGATCATCTCATTACTTGATTTAGTACAAGATCTCATCCTTGGGCCTGGTCCAACAACCTCCCAGATCCACCTTCTTAACCCCCATACTATTTTGTTCTAGTATGTATTCTCCCCTCACCCCCCCCACTTCAGAACACGACCATGTGAAACTTGTAAGGCTTGTGGGGACCCATTTGTTTTCTTTTATGTACCAATGCTTAATCATGGCTTGAAACTCTTGTACCTTGGTTCCAAACAAGCTCATGGCCTCTTCCTTTTTGTCCTTGTGAACCGAAACCATAAGACCCACATGGGATGGGTGTGTGAGCCTTGGCTTAACACAAAAACCTAACCAAGACCTAGCATTGTCTTATAAATACTACATGTTTCTCATTCTAGGGTTCACTCATTCTTTTAAGTAACCAAAAACAGCCATCTTTCTCTCCTCTTGTCTCCTATGTCACGGCTAAACCACCACCATCACAAGGGGTCTTCATCTTTCATTTCTTTCTTGTTCACCATACTTGTAAGCTTCCCTTGAACCTCCTTTCTTTGATTTCTTGTTTTGTTTATGTTCTTGCATATAGATCCAAAAATCCATGTGTTTGTGTTACTATTTTAAAAGTAAACAAGATGGATTTGTTAAATATATGAAGATGTTATTTTATTTTATAAGCTTAATATTGTTAGTGTTAAGATAGGTGAATTAGTTTGTTAATGAGATGATGGAGATAGGATTAGGTTAGTATTCATTATGGTTTTGTTGTTGGATTAAGTAGTTGAAGGAGATTAGGTTAGATTTGGGATATTGTAAAGCCGTGGTGAAGTTTACCTTGCTGACCAGAAACGTTAAGGGTCATTAGGGTGATTTAAAAATGTTTTAAAAAACTAAAACCATAAGATTATGATCGTATATGTTCATACGTAACTTTTGATATAAAGAACATAAAAATCCGACTTATAACGAAGAAGTTATAGCCGATTTAAGTTTGGCGAAACTCAAATATTTTCCCAGCTCAAAAACCAACTTTTTAACATTCTGTTCAAATTTCGAATTAAGGTTTTGACCCCTTTTGGGTCCGAACAGGCTAAAGTGTATAAAAGAAAAGTTGTTCGGAATATTTTTCGAGTAAACCAACGAATTTTCTTGAAGCGTGAAAGTCAAAAACGAATAAGTTATACCATGATAAAGTCGGATCATTTTTGAGACACTATAAGTAAATATAGGTGCTGATTGAATAGTAAAAATGGCTTTTCGAGTGTTTACGAGTCCGTTTGAGCTTTAAAAATCTTAGTGAATGCTATTGTATCACTTACATATAGTTAGGGCGAGTTAGAAACTTTCTAAAAATGATATTTCAAAAACGTTAGATATTACTAAAATAGTAAGTCCTTATTTAACAAAATATTTAGCGAGATAATAGTGGAAGTTAGACGTTTACGTTTCCCTTAGTACGTTTAGATGTAAAATGGACTTAACAAATATTAGGATACGTCATTAACATTCAAGATTTCTAAGTTTTCCAAAAATAGAAACTTTCCAATAATAGTAATTTTTCGTCTAAGTGTCGTAACTTAACTAAAAATCATATATATTCGTTAAGACATGCTTTTACTAATTAAACTAAGACACAAATACATATGGATGCTATTGATTTCTATAAACGATTTATGCGTCGTTTCATTGTATATTTCCTTCTCCTAAAGCGCATTGTTTAATTAGGTCGCGGTTAGGATCTCGTGATTTCATTCTTCTTTTGTTGATTACCTTTCACTCATCGTTTGCTTAAGGTGAGTTCGTATCCCCACGTTTTACTACTTTACATTTACTTTAAAACTTTTGGGGGTGAGAAACATTGCTTGCTTTTAAATTTGGACACAAGTACTTTACTTTACTCGTACATGTTTGCGTGTTGCCTAAGTAGCGTTAAACCATAATTGCCTGTTATCATGAACCGTTAATTACGTGTTGTAAGCGCGAGTGCTATAAATAGATCTATTAGGACTGATAGGCCCCGCCCAGGTTTGGTAATTCTTATTTGATCGACTGACTGGTTAAAACTGACGTATATCATATCAGACTTGTAGGTGGTCTTTGGTTGGACACCATTAGGGCAAGCATTACTTGGAATCTAGTATGCTACATACTTTATTTAGCTTCGATGTCATGAGCTTAGAGCAAATTAAATACATTTTAGTTATATTGTATGTGTTACAATAGTCACGCATTTTTTTTTAAATCTTGTTGTCTATACATACGTTATACTTAAACCTACAAATTCGCCAACTTTATGTTGATGTGTTAAGCATGTTTTCTCATGTGCTTAGCCGTGGATAACTTTGATGTGCTATGTGGTGTCTCATGCATGGCCCAGTCTTTCAAGGACATCATCTATCATTTAAATATCGTTGTCTATTTTCAAAACTTCTTTAAGCTTTCGCATTTAACTATTTGAATCATTTAAATTATTGTAAAAACTAAATTTATTTTATCAATGCAACGGTGTTTATTTTCAAAACGTCCATATAGTGGTCGTTGCTTTGCCTTATATTTGAGATATGTATGATGTTATGCCCTCGGATTCCTATTTCCGTCG
This sequence comes from Tanacetum coccineum, assembly GCA_026074375.1. Classification (NCBI taxonomy): domain Eukaryota; kingdom Viridiplantae; phylum Streptophyta; class Magnoliopsida; order Asterales; family Asteraceae; genus Tanacetum; species Tanacetum coccineum. Next base: position 8,841 of record BQNB010048222.1, on the reverse strand, counting down.
CGACCCGTTTTAGGGGTGTGACACCATCGCAACGCCTAAATATAACAGACAACGCAATCACCTCAGCTCCATCTCTTACCAATTTCACCTTGTTACCATTAGGTTTCTCTCACTTTTTTGAATTCGGTATGCTCCTACAATAAGCCAAACCTCTTTGAAGATTCTTCATATAATTAAACAGAAAGCACTATATCAGTGTTTGTCAAACTCGGCCAAACATACCTAATATGAAAATATACTACATGTATATCTGATAACATCAAATAATTAATACTTATTAGTATCAAATTCCCTATGAAAATGCTTATAACTATGTTATAAATGTCTGAAAATATTAATTAATTACTTATATTTAGTTTTTAGGTGCAATGCGAGCATTTGAGCAAAAGACCCGAGATTTGGACGTGGAATTCATTCAAGTGATGAGTTTAAGGCTAGATATGGCGTAACAACCCAGAAGGGATTACGCCGTAACCATCATCATTAAAGAGGATGACTTATCCGAGTCAGCGTTACGGCGTAATATAGGCGACAAGGTTACGCCGAAACATAATTTAAGCCTAGAGAATGAAAACCCACGTAAGCAAGGTTACGGCGTAACGTCTTCATAATTGCTACGCCGTAACAGTTTCGATACCTATAAATAGAGGGCTTGGACGGCTCATTCAGCATCACTCACCTCTCCACTTCATAACACAGTTCCAAGAGGCGAACAAGGCCTCTAGAAGACAAAGCATTCCACCAAGAAGTCCAATGGAGGAACACTTTACTCATTTTTAACATTAATCATTCTTAAACGCCGTTTGTAAGAATTATGATTTATCAATCCAAGATCTCTTCATTTATTTCTTATCTTACTGTTGCTATGAGTGGCTAAGGACTCTTAGTGCTGGCCTAGCCATGTATTTACTATTGTTGTGATTGATGTTTCCTGTTTAATTATGGTTTCATTGGATATCCTTATAGCCTTTCATTGATCCCTGGGTTTTGGTAGTGTAGAGGGTGACTTAGATCTTGTTAGTCTTGTTATTAGACTTACCCGGTTGAACTTGGGATTAGCAAGGTACTAGGGTAGATTGGAACCTATCCTTAGTGTAGGAATGAACCATATTACCGCCCCTGTCACATTAAACACTTAAAAAGCACAGGACCTCTTTCAAAGAGGGTTTGTAATCTATATAGGTTATAGAATTGGTCTTAAGAATAGTTATGGATTAACCACTACAAACTTGGATGCCCTGCCCGTATGACCTCAGGGGAATTGGGATCGCAGAGTAAGTATAGGACAAACCTCTAATGCCAATACAGGTATGTCGATATTAGAACCACCAATAAAACTCGTAATTAAACATTGCACAAGAATACGTAATCATAACTGTAGTAATAAAATGGTTAGGCTAGCATGCTTTTCTCCCTGATTACTTCTATCAATTTACTTTTCTGTATTTACTTTCTTGCAGTTTTAAAATCAATCTTAAAACCATTTTTTTAAACGTTACAAAATCAAATTAGAACTACTTAAAACTTAGCTCTTGGGACGACCTCGAATTTACCAACTACTGCACTACATTCGACCGGGTTCTTTGCCCGTTAGTGCGTGTATCGGTAGACGAGTTTTATAAATTTAAAACTTGGCAATTAATTATTCAAAACAATTCTACGCATCAAGTTTTTGGCGCCGTTGCTGGGGAGCTTAAAAATAATTTTAATTTGACCCTCTTTTTCAATCATGACTAGGAGTAGCAACACAAAGGTGTTCACTCATTTCGCTAATCCTAAAAGGCAATTTCAGAACAGGAAAGATGTCACCCCCATTGCGGTCCATAACATGTATTACTTCTATGAATCTGAATCATCAGAATCAGAATCATAGGACATAAACGAAGTCGACATCGAAACACTTACACTAGAACAATATCTAGCTCTTAATCGTAATGACACCCAAACAGGGGTAAAAAGACCTGAGATTAGAGAGAAAGTCACTTTTAAAATCAAAAGTCAGCTCTTGAGGAAATTACGCGATAACACCTTTTCTAGAAACAAAACTGAAGATGCAATGGAACATTTACGAAAAGTCTTGGAGATCGCGAGTTTACTCAACACACCAGGAATTTCAGGAAATGACATGATGCTGCAAAATTTTCCCCTTACACTTACAAGAGCATCTAAGCGATGACTGGGAAGACCGTCATCTGACATACTAAAAACCTAGGATGAATTGAAACAAGTCTTCATCTGCATATTCTGCCCAACTTTCGTAACGATTATGCAAGTAGAAGAAATTCACAATTTGAGACAAGAAGAAGGCAAAACCCTGTATCATACTTGGGAAAGATTTCATGACCTCCTATTTAAGTGTTAATTTCATGATTTGAATGACTATCAAAAGGTAAATACTTTCTACAAAGACCTAGGATTTCACGCACGTCAGATCTTGGATTCCTGTTGTCTAATTCTAGGATTAACTGCTATTGAGGCTTTGGAGTCAATTTAAGAAACAGCAAACCATTCTCATAAATGGCACAAAGAGGAAAGTGATAGGAAAACTTAAAATAACAATTCTAACTCATTAAATGTTGTCGCTGATAAACTTAAAAGTCTAAATCATGATATGAACAATCTTAGGATAAACGTTCATAAAATCCACCAAAGATCCAATAAGGAGTTCCGCCATAAAGAGGTAATGAGTATAAGAGCATAGGAAACTAAACAAGATAACTAAGGTTCACTAAACCTTTAAGTAACCTCAAGGAGACATTCGAACAATATCTGGAGGAATAACATAAAAGACAAAATATACTAGACAAATGGATGCAGAACTTCATGGAGAACACTAATAAAAACCTCTAGAGACACGAATTAACCATTAAAAAACTCAAGAAAAATGTTGTTCACGCACTACCATGTTTTATTGATTCGGAATCAAACATAACACATTAGTCATGGATGGTATTCCTAATGCCTCGACTTCTATTCAAGAAGAATGCGCAATGAAAGAAGAACCTCCTCACAAGACGCCCATTAACAAAATGGAAACTTTTGCTCAAAAGGTAAAAAAGCGCATTATGGAAACTCAAGCTAACGAGGAAAAACTTCTTAAAAAACTAGAAAGCGAACCGGTCAACACTATATTTGTAAATGATATTAAAAAAACACTAGAATATACTCGGCATTTGCAGTAGCTGGTTTTAAACAAAACAAAAATTGAGAAATTACACATGGTGAAATTGAATGCCTGATGCTCTACTATATTACAAAACGAGCTTCCTCCTAAAGAAAAAGATCCAAGAAGTTTCATCTTACCATGCATCATTGGCAATACTACGGTTAGCAATGCTCTTGCGGATTTAGGGGCAAGTATTAGTGTTAATACCATTTCCATGTTTAAACGTTTAGGTCTTAGGAACCCAAGACCTGTTAATATGGTAATCGAAATGGCAGATCGATCCATGCAATCTCCAAAAGGGATGGTCGAAAATGTTCTAGTAAAAATTCATAAGTTCATCTTTCTGGTAGACTTTGTTATTCTTGACATTATTGAATACAAAAAATTTCTAATAATCTTGGGAAGACCCATGCTTTCCACTACACACGCTAGAATAGACGTGTTTAGAGGAAAAATCTCGTTGGAAGTTGGAAAAGAACAAATTATCTTTAACGCCATGAAGGAGCTACACCTGTAACTGTTTCACCTGTCTGCGCAATTAAAGATTTTGATATGATTGATAACTTTGGGGGGCGGAAGATTTGGAAGAGTTACTAATGGACATGACCATTACGTGAGGACCATGAAACTTCCACCAGAACAGACCTGTTACGAAGACAATGAAGATTCGGAGCTACCTTTCTTGTCCCCAAATTCATCCCTGGTAGAAATAACGGATCCCCACTGCTTCGCGCTCAAACTGCCACACTATACAACACTGTCTCTCTACTCTGAAGCAACGCTTCCAGAGCTCTCTGTCTTGGCCAACAAAGGGCCTTGATACACTCCACACATAGCGCCTTAATAGAAGCCACATATCTAGTACCAACTCACACTTACAGAATAGCGCTCCTTGGTCAGCGGTCACCTCTTCTACCCACACAGACAACAACATCCCGAGAAACACACTCACACTCTGCACTCAAACAACACACACACTTTATGGCGCGGACACTAAGTTATAAGATGATGATAGAGCAACTCTCTAGTCATCTCACTTCTCAACACTACAGGCAACACTCACCCTCCCCCATTATGGACATTTCAATTCTAACTGTGCATTAACCTTTCAAATCTTTTTTGAATATTTAGGGTTTGTAGACGCCAAAAATTATGTCATCAACTAAAATCTGCACAAGAGAAAATCATCCGCCAGAATTTTATCTTGAATAAAGTGGGTCAATTGTACCTTTAGAAAAGGCCTTTGTACATCAGGAATTTTTGATAGATCACATACCAGGCTCATGGAGCTTGCTTTAACTCCAACAAACTTTCCTAAGAAAGTGTTTTTACAGACTATTTCTGGATGATCTGGATCATGAACCCTGTCCGGCTGAGCAACGTAAACCTGGTTCCTTCAGAGGACCCTTAAGAAGGCCGTTTTCCACGTCCAAACTATAGATTGGAAAAGACTTGTGCTGCGTGAGGCCAACAAAAATCCAAACTGCTTCCAAGCGAGCAATTGGAGCAAATGATTCTTTCAAAAAATAAACCCTCTTCCTGACATTAACCTTTAGTAACAAGTCGTGCTTTTGTTACGAATTACAAGTCTGATCTTCATCCTTTTTTTGTTCTTCCCTAACCACTTTAGCTAATAACCATCTTGCCAAATGGTTTGTCTACGAGTTCCAGAGCGTTTAGTCTGTCGAACTGATGAAGTTATCCTGGCATTGCTTCGAATCATGCATAATCAGCCATTATCTCCTAAATGTTCTTCGGATCAACAATAATCACCTGTGAGCGCTGAACATACACATTCAGGATCTGCGGCAAGCTGTCGTCTTGTTTGAACCTGGCATGTTGGATTTCCACGAACTTGTTCTAATGGATGATCTTGTCCCATCGGTAATCATTGGGACAGTGTGTGTTGGAAATGAATGCACATCGGTATATCAATGTTGGGCGTGAGGAAGACTCACCAATATCTTGTACCTGTACAAAAAAGGATTGATAAATTCATCTTCTTGAACGATCATTCGGGCTTGATTATTGTTGTTTTCCTCAGCTTGACCGTGTGTTGGATTGTAATATTATTCAAGTAAAGGACTGAATAGAAATTCCAAGAGAAATATTCTTCAAAGAAATGATTGAATAGAAATTTGATCTCCTTTTGTGACGAATCAGTTTTTGTCTGTTAGAGAAACAACATTTTCCTAGGGGGCACAGGGCCAGAGAATGTCATAATCTGACGGCAAAAATTAAAATATATCATTTTGTTTATTGAACGAGGTCTGAGGAGAAATTTACAACAGAAACGCCTTTGTCCGATTGGGCGTGAGGTCTGAACGGTCTTTGAATCAGGACGGCATTATCCATGAAGCACGGGTCCTGAACTGCTATGATCAGGAGCCATGAATTGAGGCACGGGTCCTGAACAAAATTGTTCAGAAACCATAAACTATCTTTGAGATAGTAGATCTCAACCATACCGTTTCACACCGAATGGAGTTGGATTTTTCATTTTGCGTCAAGTAGCTCCAAAAGGCTGTTCTTGTAGTTGACTTTATGTTAAAAATTGGACGAAAGGATCGCCAATAACATACTCTAATGATGATTCTTGTCACTTAGTGATTAGTATTAAACAGTTGATTAATGAAGATGCAAATTTAATGGAATGACCCCTTGTCAATTTAGTTTTCTTCAAAACTAAGTTTGAAGAGATATTATGAAGGAAGGGGGCTTTATTAAATTAATGCATTTTGATGTCCATAGAATTTATTCTTCAACACCTTTGATGAGTGAACTTGAGATTGAATTTCCTGATTTGTGTGGTGAAGTACTAGTAATTGTTCATCTTGATCACTGGTATTGATGAAGGTGAACCAACTGGATCAACGAGCTCTTAAGCAAACAATAGCAACCGGATCTTGGAAACAGTTCGAGTGGTGGAAGAATAAGTTACTCAAAACAATTGGTTACAACAGGATCCCATAGTCCTTCTTGGATGTGGAATATATGGTTTTGGAGAAACTGAGATTTGCACGATCCTGAACTGATGTATCAGGATTTCATCAAAGAAGGCGCAGGTCCTGAATCTGATTTGCACATGAAAGCGTGACTTGACCAATTTAAAGAACTGAACTGCATCTGCTGTAGTGAGATGTTGGTGGTGAAAGTTGTAATGAATGAATCTTGACAGGGAGGAGATCTGGTTTAGAGATTAGAGATCGAATGACAGAAGAATTAAGTAAATGAAACAGATGAAGAAACTGTTTGGATAGGAAACAGTGACCAAAGGATACAACTTCGGTTTCCAAATTAAGTTTTTCCTGGTTCATCTTTTACTTATATATTTCTTCAATAGATCAGCTAGTTTCCTTATTATCTTCCCCACAATTACATTCTCTGTCAAAATGTTTCACTGACCACATCTGCTTTCCGCACTAAAAATCTTAGGAACCCAAGACCTGTTAATATGGTAATCGAAATGGCAGATCGATCCATGCAATCTCCAAAAAGGATGGTCGAAAATGTTCTAGTAAAAATTCGTAAGTTCATCTTTCTGGTAGACTTTGTTATTCTTGACATTATTGAATACAAAAAATTTCTAATAATCTTGGGAAGACCCATGCTTTCCACTACACACGCTAGAATAGACGTGTTTAGAGGAAAAATCTCGTTGGTAGTTGGAAAAGAACAAATTATCTTTAACGCCAATGAAGGAGCTACACCTGTAACTGTTTCACCTGTCTGCGCAATTAAAGATTTTGATATGATTGATAACTTTGGGGGGCGGAAGATTTGGAAGATTTACTAATGGACGATGACATTAACGGGGACCTAGGAAACTTCCTCCAGGATAATGACCTGTTACCAGACTATGAAGATTTAGGAGCTACCTTTCTTTCCCCAAATAAATCGCCTGGTAGAAATTAGGACCCAGTTGGAGAATTTCAAGATTCTAACGATAACCTTGGTATTGGAATAGACGATTTCACAGCAATAGATGATCTATGAGATGACTTAGATCCCGGAGCCTTAACCAATGAGCAACCCTTAAAATCAGAATTTTTCAGTATAGGAAATAGAGTTAATAGATACAACTCTTATAATCTTCAGATTACCTGTAAAATAGGGTTTTTAACTTTAACCCCTACATTGACCCAATTTCCCCGTTCAACATAATGTCAAGACTTGCTTACAACTCGGTTGTTAAACGAGAACTTGTTTACACTGGAAATAACATTGTCAGAATGGCAAAGAACCTACATGTGTTCATCGGATGCCACACATTTTTAACCGACTTCATCATCTTAGAAAATATAAACGAGTTTGTTAAAAAAGGGCTAACAGAGGTAGTTTTTGGTAAACCTTTCAAAGAGAATATTTGATTAAAAGAAGATATAAGCAAAGGAATTCTCTAGTTCAAAATTAGAGATGACAAAACCATTTTCAACATGCCTCGTGCAGAGAGAAGGCTCGGTAAGCTGACCACTGAACAACAAAACGTGATGTCCCCCATTTTAAAAGTTAGTGACGAGGATAAAGCTAAAGGAATCAGTCACCCTTATCAAAAAATAAAAGGATTTTATAAAGAGTGTTAAAATTTAGGAAAAGAATATAAGCAAGATATTGAGGTTATTGATTGGATTAAACGAGGACATGCAAGTGTGCATGAACTAACATAGAGCGTCTTGAGTGTAACTTAAAGACTCGATAATAAACAAAAGTGCTTGTCGGGAGACAATTCGTTTTTTATTTTCTGCATTTTAGCTGGTTTGTTGGTTTCTCACTTGATTTTGCAGGTTTTCACAGCAAAGTATTGGAATTCGGGGCCTCCTCGACTCGTTGTAATGTGGTAAATAGGTTCCTGTGTAGGCGTAACCACTTTGGTTATACCGTAACAGATGTATTTACGTCGTAATCTCCTGTCTAAGTTACGCCGTAATCTTTCTTAATTCAAATCCTCGCATTTAAAAACCACATGATGACGGCGTAACCAAACCCATGGTTATGCTGTAACCCCTCTCTAAAAACCTAAAATTAGTTAGAAACTTTTTCAAAACCTTGTATAATTAAATGAATTTTGTGGGTATGTTCTCTGAAAGCCCTCACCAGACTTCACTCGTCCACTTGGGCCACCAAGTGGTTTAAAAGGCTTGTTGCGTATGCTAAATGCAACCGTGATTCCTACGAAAGTGATTTAGGTCTTATTGTATATTTATGTTTTGAACGTTTAATGCTTTTTGTTGTCTAGTAATTCCAGGGGATACGAGTTTGCTCAATAGAAGCTTTGCAAGAATTCATCTCTTGTAATTATTATTCGAAGTGGAGAGCAACGTTTAGAAGAGTCTTTTGTTTTAATTCTACTCTTATTCTGTTAATATCATTTCCTTAATTGTACAATAGGGACATTGTACAAACCAAGTGGGGGAGATGGGAGTAGAATTACCACTTGTCCTATATTTGCCTTCGATTTTCTAGTTTTCCTTGAAATATTGTGCCAATTTTAAAAAAAATTGACATGTTTTTCCTAATAAACTAGAATTAATCTTTGCCGAGCGCACTATTATCCTTTAATTCAATTGGTGAGGTTAAGCCTATTATTCCATTTTCATCTATTATTCATAAATCCACCAAATATATAAGTGTGCCGGTAGTATTGTAGACTTTAGAACTTGGCATGTACATCATTT